>OX235273.1:104134662-104198718 GCA_944472155.2 Trichobilharzia szidati | reverse complement strand
TAGACATGATTTACTCAGAAATCAATAAGGCCGACAACAAAGTGAGCGATTATGTCATTGGACTTTAATAAAAATTAAATCCACTGAATGGTATAATGTTGATGTTGAATGTGTGAATAATGTTGGAAGTCTACAGAGTGACTTGTGAAAGTGGATTACACGAAGAGTAGTAATTGTAGTAGTATTAGTAGTATTTGGAGGAGAGATGCGACGCTACATGATCTTCTGTTTAGTCGTTGTCATCACGATCCACAGCGTACACGGTGAGTAACAATCATTTAATCTGTTGTTTATCAGTTGTGTATTGGTGCTGCTATGTGCTTCTTCCTGTTTGTCAACGTGTAATGCTCCTGA
This sequence comes from Trichobilharzia szidati, assembly GCA_944472155.2. NCBI lineage: Eukaryota > Metazoa > Platyhelminthes > Trematoda > Strigeidida > Schistosomatidae > Trichobilharzia > Trichobilharzia szidati. The sequence continues at coordinate 104,198,364 of OX235273.1, read as the reverse complement.
TTTCTGCGTCACTGTAAGTATGAACATGAAACCTATGTTTGTTTGTGACCTTGACATATACGAATATTTCAGTGTAGCTGTGATTCTTCCAGGAGAGATGATTTGATTTCCAGACATGTGTAATACTCAGCTCCCACTGAGTAGGATTTATTCATACTTGTATGTATGTATATGGCAAAAACGAATTTTTCTATAATATTCCTAGTGTTTATGTTGATTGGTTGTGGTGGTCATTGGCGTAATTAGTATCATTATTATTATTACTATCACTACTATTATGAGTATTACTATTGTTCCATTGGGTTTCGAGTAGAACATATTATCATTATTATTGTATCCTTTAATTCCTACAGGAACATAGGGCTTCAGCCGTGCGTCTCCATTGCGTTCGGTTCTCTGCTAGAGTCTTCACCTGGCTCCAAGTCTGCCCACATGCTTTCATCTCCTCTTCACATGACCTCCTCCAAGTCACCCTTGCACTGACGAACAACTCGCCGCTTCCCTTTCGGGTTCCACTCGAGCAATGGCTTGTCTAGTGATGTCACTTGATGGTTTCCTCAGAGTATGACCAATCCATCTCCATTTCTTCCTGCCTATTTGTTTCACAATCGGTTCCTGGTTGGTTTGCTCATTGCCAGAGATCTCTGTTGCTGATCTTTTCTGGCCATCTGATCTTGAGTATTGAGCGAAGACAACTGTTAATGAAGGTCTGTAGTTTGTTTGAGATGCTCTTTATGACGCGCAGTGCAAGTCTCTGATCCGTATAGTAGCACTGACTGACTTCACATTGGAGTTGAAAATCCGGATGCTGAGTGCTGTTGACCTCCACACAGACTTGAGAGTAGTGAAAGCTTGTCTTGCTTTTCCGATTCTCGCTTTGATATCCTCGTCAGTTCCGCCTGTAGTTGAAACGATGCTTCCCAGGTAGGTAAAAGAGGTTGTTTCTTTCAGGTTCCTCCCATTTATGCTGATTGTTGTCTGTTGTTGTTGTTGCTGTTGGTGGTGTTGCCCAGGAATCTTCACCACCTCTGTTTTATCTATGTTCACCTGAAGTCCTATCTTTGATGCTTCTTCTGCCAACTTGTTGCTTTTCGCTTGCATATCTTCCAGTTTGTGGGAAATCAGACATATATCATCGGCGAAGTCCAGATCCTCCAAGTTTTTTGTGTGAGTCCATTTTATGCCTGTTTCCTCATTGCCCGCTGTTTGTCACATTATCCAGTCTACTGCAATCAAGAAAATCATTGGCGATAGTAGGCAGCCAGCTTGTCTTACTCCTGTCCTCACTTCGAAGGATTCCGTAAGTTTCCCGTTGTGGATTACTTGGCATGCAGCATTGTCGTACAGCTGTTGGATGAGATGCATAATTGTTGGTGGCACCCCATAGTAGCGAAGTAGTTGCCAAAGCACCTCTCGATCGACGCTGTCGAAGGCCTTTTCAAAGTCGATGAAGTTGAGATAGAGAGGTGACTGCCATTCCAAGCTTTGTTCAATGATGATCCGTAATGTGGCGATCTGATCAGTACATGACTTGTTTCTCCTGAATCTAGCCTGTTCTGGTCGAAGTTTTTCATCTAGGGCATGTTTGATTCTCTGCAGGATGATGCGGCTTAGTATTTTGCTTGGGATGGACAGGAGTATAATTCCGCGCCAGTTCTTGCATTGACTTAAATCTCCTTTCTTTGGTAGTTTGAATAAGTATCCTTTCTTCCAATCCTCGGGTACTCTGCCTTCTTTCCACACCGTCTCCAGTAGTGGTGTCATCAAGTCCCCTGTTGTCTCTGGGTCGACTTTCAATGCTTCTGCTGGGATTCCATCTGGTCCTGCTGCTTTTCCAGCTTTTAGCATCTTGATTGCCTTCAGGACTTCTGATTTCGTCGGGGGGTTGCTGTTCACTGGTAGTTCTGTCTCCGTCGTTGGTATTGTTGGGCGCGTTGTAGGTGATGGTCAATTTAGGAGTCTTTTGAAGTGTTCAGCCCACTGTTTTCTTTGCCCAACTTCTTTGGTGAGTGACTTCCCATTGTCATCCTTCACCAGCTTAATTTGTGTCGAACTTTTGCCCGATAGGTACCTAGTTGTTTGGTAGAGTGTTGCGAGGTCTCCTTTGCCTGTAGCTTGTTCTGCTTCACTTGACATGGTTTCATAGTACTTTCTTTTGTCTTCTCTGGCACTCTTCTTTACTCTTTTGTTCAGTGTCTTGTAGATTGAATTCAAATCCTGTTTTTGTTGCTCGTCGGTGAACTGGAGAATCTTTTGTTTCACCATCCCTCTCTCTTCTATCAGTCCCCAAGTGTCCGTAGTGAGCCATTGTTTGTCCTGTCTCTTCTTTCTGCCTAGAACTTCCATGCAGGTTTGACTCCATACTGTCTTCAAGTTGTTCCAGTGCTTTTCGACGCTGACCTCTTCTCCAGTGTTGATTTGTGTCTCGGCTTTGTCCTTTATGCTTGCAGTGAAGATGTCCTTTATGTCCTGGTCCTTCAGTTTTTGATTGTTGAACTTGGCTTGTGGTCTATCTGCAGCTCCTGATTCTCTGAAAGCTTTTAATTTGATTTGGATTGTCCCTTGTACGAGATAGTGGTCTGAGCCAATGTCTGCTCCTCTTCTTAGTTTTGTGTCAAGCAGGCTGCACCTCCACTTCCTTGAGGTTGAGATGAAGTCAATTTGGTTTTTGGTTCGCCCATGTGGTGACACCCATGTAGGCTTGTGGATATCCTTGTGTTTGTATACGCTGCCACCAATCACTAGTTCATTGAAGGCACAGAAGTCGGCGAAGAGTTCTCCCTTTTCATTCATTTCTCCGAGAGCTTCTCTACCCATGATGAGTTCCCTTCCTGTGTTGTCTGATCCCAGTTTGGCGTTCATGTCTCCCATTAGTATTTGAATGTCACCAGCTGGAGTATTGTCCATTGTTGTCTGCAGTTGTCTGTAGAATTCTTCTTTCGTTACGAGGTCTGCGTTGTTGGTCGGTGCATAGCATTGTATAATTGACACTTTCCTTCCTTTGGAGTTGAATCTGGCGGTCATTATCCTGGGCGAGATCGCCTCCCATTGCATCAGGGCCTTCGTTGCCGTTGGTGAGATCATGATAGCCACGCCCTCGGTATGCAAGTGGTTATCTTCTGGGTGACCGGAGTAGATCACTGACTCACCCGTTGACAATTTGGTGAGTCCATTCCTGTTCCATCTGCTTTCACATATCCCCAGTACTTGAATTCCGTATATTTTCATTTCGTTTGCGATCTGGGCAGCTTTGCCAATCTCGTACATAGTACGGACATTCCATGTCCCCACACAGACTTCTTCTTCTGTCTCAAGGAGATACATCGTGCTGAAGCTTCTGTAGCAGGTTTGTTTACAGGGTGGAGTTGCTAGCCTCACGCCTGAGAAGGGGGGTTGTTACATCAATTTATAATTTAGAGATAAGTGACCTTGTGGGCTGCCCCCCTTAAAAACCAGGAAAACAGGGAATAAACAAGCGGAAAAACACCAGCACGGGAAAATAATTCACAACAAGAAGGGTGGCAAGCGACAACAACAATAATAATATCACAGTCAATTACAGTTAACCAAAATGACACCAAAGTAGAACATAGGGCTTCAACAACTAATTTCCTTTTCGTCCTATTCTCTGTGGTCCTCTCTGGCTGGTTCCGCGACTTACATTTTTCTCTCAACTCCTCCAACTCACACGATCCCCTCCACACCACACTCCAACCACCTCTCAACTCCTCCTATCCCGCTCGGTTCCCACACTAGGGCTTGACCTGGCGCGCTATGACACTCAGTGGTCGCCTCAGTGTGTGGCTGATCAATTTACACCTGTCTCCTACATATCAGTTGGGTAACAGGTTCTTGTTTGGTTCCTTTCCAGAGCTTCTTTTTGCTTATTCTTTCTTTCTGGTAAATGACCTTGAACATGAAGGCAGCGAAGACAGGTGTTGATGGAAGTCCGTAGTGACCTGTTGGAAATACTTTGTGTGAGGCATACAGAAGAAGTGACTGACTTCACATTACTGTTAAAAACCTGAATCTTGTCGCTTATTCTGAGTACAGAAGACTTCCACGCTGATTTCAGAGTGACGAATGTGTGCCTTGCTTTTCGCATCCTGGTTTGACCTTGTCAGCTGTATCGACTACCTGTAGTTGAAACGATGCTGCCTAAATGAGTGAAGGAACTGGCCTCTTTCCGATTTCTCCGTTGATAGTGATTGGTGCGTGTTGTTGTTGTTGTTTGGTTGGTTGGTTGGTTACCGCCATCACCTCCGTCTTCTCTATGTTCACCTGGAGTCCCGGATTCGCTGCCTGCTAGCCTCTTCAGCCAGTTTGTTGGTTTTCGCCAGTAAGTCTTCGAGTTGGTGTTGTATGAGACATAAATCATCCACGCGTGAAATCCAGATCTTCTAGAGTTTTCTTATTTGTGGTCTAGCGTATTCCTGTCTTCTCACTTCCCACCTACGGTGTGCCCCTATAATCCACCAGTCCACCACAATGGCAACCAGCCCTGTCTTACTCCTGTATTCACTTCGAAGGCTTTTCTGAGTTTTCCAGAGTGGATTACTTGACCTGTGTCATTGCTATATATCTACTGAACGAGATTGATAAAGATTTCGCCACAGCGATCGATAGTGTTGAAGTAGTTTCCAAATTACTTCATTATCTATCCTGTGATTATTGAATGTCTGACTATTGATTATGATAATGATGACTTTGTTTCACTTGTGTGAATTTGCATTGTAGGCTCCGGCGGTTACAGGAAGAAAGGAGCCGTATGCGCGCCATTGGGTGTATCCTGTGATAGGAGTGGATGGAGAAACTGCTGTAAACCATATGAATGTAAAATGGTGAATTCAAGAGAAGGCATATGTGTGAAGGGATGCCTTCCACCCAAATCAAAGTGTCATAGCAGCGAGGAATGTTGCAACAAAAGGTGTGTCAGGGGCAGGTGCAAAAAGAAATAGATCTGTCACTCTATCTCAGCACCTGTCCAATGAATTTGTCTACATCCACAAATGTTTGCATCACATATATTACCAATCCAAACCTTCACAACTTTCACCGTATAAATAACTAAGCCTGATTATTTAATCATCTTTATCGGTTGATTGATGCCTCGTCCAATTCTCTCACTCTTTCATTCTCTTATTTCTTTTCAGTATTTCTCTAAATTTTACTGTTTTACTCGTTCCTCTTTACAATAATAATTTACAATACAATAGCCAACAAAGACAGCTATTGATCAAAATCTGTAGCTGGCTATTGGAAATGCTTTTCGTGACGTTCTGGTCATGCTTCTAGAGCGGATAGAACTGAGTGATTTGATAGTGGTGTCGAAAATTCAAAATTTTTTTTATTTTGAATGCAAAAGATTTCCAAACTGATTTCAGAGTGATGAAGGTCTGCCTAACCTTCCACAACCTGATTTTGGCACTGTCATCTATGCCGGATGCTTGTAGTTGAAACGACGTCAACTAAATAAGTGAAGGAGCTGGTCTCTTTCAGCTTTATTCGTTGGTAGTGATTTGTGCATGTTTTGGCTGCTGTTGGTTGATTATCCTCATCACCTCCGTCTTCTCTATGTTCACTTCAAGTTCTGTCTTCACTGCCAGCCTATCCTATCAACGTTCTGGTTTTCGCCTGTAATTCTTCTAGTTAGTGTAACTTTTGACAAAAATCGTCCTCGAAGTTCAGATATTCTACAGTCTAGTCTAATTCATGCTGTTCTTGTTTTTTCGTCCCGATGCACAGTCTTCTGCATAAACCAGTCTACCACAATTAGGAATGTTATCGGTGATAATGGGCAGTCTTGTCTTACTCTTGTCCTCACTTCACAGACCTCGCTGAGGTTTTCTTTGTGGATCACTCAACACGTGGCACTGTCATATAGCCAGCTGTTGAATCAGGTTGATAAGGAATTGGTAACTGCAGACCATAATGTTGACGCACGAATGCCAGAAAATGAATATTAAGTAATTCGAATAAACAACTTTCACCTGAGAAATCTTCATATATGAGTAATATACAGCAATGAATATTTAACTATAAGAAAACAATTACTATGCATCAAATAGAGTAATATTACATTAGCTGAGTCAAATCACAACTAAAACAAGACACACAGGCTAACAATGCTGCTTTCAATTAGATCTTCTTCAGGCTTTAGCCTTATGTGAATAGCTTCACATGTGAAACATTTAAACAGTGACGATAAATTCGTTGATCAAAAATAATAATCGTAAGTTTTCAAGAATTAATTGGGGAATTTCATCATGAGGTGACATCAGTTAGAGAACCATTGGAGAACCTGAGAGTACTGGAGAGCAGTTTCATCCTAGTTTGAGACTCTTTGGCAATACACAACCGCGGGGATTTGAACCCAGGATCTTCCGGTTACACGGTAAACTCGTATACCGTATTTTGAAGGTCAGTATTAACGATCGTTATAAAAATAGAGAAAATGATGATGATCAGGTCAATGTTAGCAAAAGTAAAAGAAGCTTATACAGGTGACGATAAGAATAACGAAAGTAGTAAGTGTATGTAAAAAATTCAATAAATACATTAGGTCAAACCTTTGGAGTGGATGTCAACTTAGAATTCAAATAAATATCACAAAAGTAAGAAAGAAATGAAGACCAAAAAAGTGTCGGGTATTGATGATTTGAACTTACCTAGACCATTGGATAGGCAGGTGGTAGAGCAAACTCCTTTCCTATACAAAGACTAGGATTGTTCTCTCGAATTCCCATGACTTCGGCTATGTGTAGAAGATGTGATGGATCACTTGACACGTGACATTGTCATATAGCCAGCTGTTGAACGAGGTTGACGAAGACTTGAGGTACGCCGTGGTGTTGAAGTAGTTTCCATATTACCTCTCGTTCTACGCTGTCTGTCGAAGGCCTTTTCGAGCACGATGAGTTGAGGTAGAGGTTTGACTGCTATTCTATGCTTTGTTCTGTGATGATGTGTAGAGTTGGAATTCGCTCAGCACATGATTTGCCTTTCCAGAATCCAGCTTGTTTCGGTTGGCGGAGTTCTGTATTCAGTGCATGTTTTATTCTCTCCAGTATGATGTGACATAGTATTTCACTTGGCGTGGACAACAACATTATTCCACGCCAGTCAGTTCTTGCACAAACCTGAGTCGCCCTTCTTTGGCAGTTTGACGAGGTAGCCCTTCTTCCAGTCAGTGGGCTCCTTTCCTTCAGGCACCAAACGTTTTGCAGCAATAGAGTGAGAACATCCATCGTAATCTCTGGGGCCGTCTCCAGTACTTCGGGAGGGATGCCGCCTTCACGGCTGGCCTTCAGTAGCTTGATCACACTCAGGATTTCTCCTTTCGTTGGAGGATTAGTGTCCATCGGCAGTTCTGTGCGTGCTGGTGGTTGTGGTTGTGTATTTGTGGGCGAGTTGCCGGTGGTGGTTGATTCAAGAGTCCTTCAAAGTAATCAACGCATTATTTTATTTGTTCCTCCTCCTTGGCGATCAGGTTCCCTTGAGCATCTTTTATTGATTCCATCTTTGCATTGAGTCATCTCTTTCACCATCCTCCTCTCCTCGATTAGCTTCCAGATATCCGTTGACAGCCATTCCTTGTCTTGTCTCTCCTTTCTTTTTAAATTACTGTACACATGAGGCATGGCGGGCGTGCATTCTACCACGGTACCACTGACGCACTGTGTACGTTTAATAGTTCTGTGTTAAAACACAGAGATTAACCAAAATGCGTACTTTCCAAAGTAAATAAGTGACTCAAGGTATGTGTAGGTATTGCGAAAATAATTAAATAAAAATAATAAACGGAGGATTTGGGAGTTCTCGGGGACTTCATTAATATTGATAGAGGCTGAAGAGAAAATCTTGTGGAAGCATAGAACTGCGTAAACAGTTTCACTGAATTTGATATTAATATATATATATATATACATATATTTATACAAAGCAGTAAGAAGACGTTATTTCTCTGAATTGTGTAATGTGTATTTGTGCAACACATTTCGAACAATCTGATCCATCACACATACGGACTTGTCATAGGAATGTCATATATGAAATTAATAAAGAATTAAGTGGTGGGTGAGAAAATAGACTATCTAGGTCCATTTAAAAGGAGGACATATTGAAGGTGAAAATAACAATGAAGATCAATCACTAAACCAAATAACAGAGGTAATACTACATCTTCCCTGGTTGGTATCAAAACAAAATTTACCAAGGTAGCTGGTATAATGTGATGACGAATTATTTTGAACGCCAGCTACGGCTTCCACAAACATTAGGATACGCCCCAAACACAATTTTTAAAACTATCTATAAATTAATTTGATTTTTGTTTTTCAATTGCATTTCTTTACTCCCTCACTTCTTATTCAACAACTCCTACCTACGCCTTATTACCTACCACTGTTGTTAACTTGATTCCCGTTGAAAGTTTAGTTGAATTCGACTCAATCCCCCCATCAATTGTATTGCATCATTGAAATTTGCTCACTTAATTTTTCAAGTTTCTACCTGATCAACGCCTTTTGTATTGCGCATAATTCGTTGACTATGTGAAATTCAAAATTCCCGTGACACATCTGTGTGCAAATATTCCATTTGTTACAAGAGGAAAGGATGCTTGCTATGTGTATATATATATGCGATTGTACACCAAGAGAATGACATTGATTGCTGAGGAGAGTGACTCACTCTTCTTTCAAAGTCTTTTCTTTCATGTAGTATTTATTATAACTCTACCGTATATTCTCAGTGAATTTCTATGGTATGTCGTTTCTTTTTGCCCTTACGAAACGAGCATTGTTCATCCTATACACACACACACACACAGTGTTATTCTAACAGGTTGAATTCATCATCAGACTGCTTATATGCAGAGTAGACTAAGGAAATGTGATGAAAGTCCAATAAATAGTGAGTAAGTGATGCTTGTCGAATACTGACTGACTGAGTGGTGACTGACGAGCATCCATGTCACATATGGATGGTGGAATATCATTATTGTGTATAGTTTGTAGTTTCCACTGTGTGTGTGTGTGTGTGTGTGTGTGTTGAATTCACTTTAATTCCCTATTGGCTGTTCACACATCCATCATAGTAGAATGGTGTATCTCTCCATCTCTTCCATCTTCAATTTCACACACACACACACACACACACGTAAAAGTCTTTGAGAGGGCCTACAGGAAGTAGAGACTGTTCACTTTCCACTTACACTTTATACTTCTGATAGTGTCATTATTATTAGAAGAAGAAGAAGAATGGATACTGAACGAAGAGTACTCTTTTCGATAACCCCTTCATCATCATCATCAGGCTCTACAGTTATATATCCATCCATTATAGTGAATGAATGAATGAATAAGGAATAAGTGTTATGAACAACATTAATGTTGCTGTTTAAATAACATCGAATAAATAATAATAATTAGAATAATAATAACACCAATGGATTACAGCTCAATAGCATCAACATAACAACATTCTGAAGAATGTCAGTCTGAATGACTTTAATCATGGCTATATGTAATATGATAATCATGGATTTGTAACTGTAGAGCCTGAAGAAGAATTCATCGACGAAAACAATTGTTCGCTCAAAATCATCATCTTGTTTTACTTCAGTTCAGTTCTGCGTGGACCTCTGTCGTGCACAGTCTATGTACATTCACTGACCTGACCTTCACCTGTCTATTACCAAGCTTCACATTCTGAACATCTCATCCCTTAGACAGATAAAGTTATTTTGGTGTCATTTTGGGGAATCATATCTTTGACATTCACCAAAGCTTTCTCGCTGAACAATTAGAATATTCGTAATATGTTGCAATAATACGTGAAGCTAATTCGCTGTGTTGTTCACACCGTTTTGCATCAGGTAATGATGATTGCAGTTACATTTCATGTTCACCGTGTCTGGGTTTCTGCTTGTTTTTGGATTTACTGTAATTAAGATTCTGAGCATTCACGCCCAAACACGTCTGTTTACTCTGTTATTTTTAGTTAGTTAGTTAGAAAAACACTGATATTAATTTAAATACAAATTTTTGGGTTTTTCAATATTCATGTAATATTTTACTAGAATTAAACCAGAAAAACAATTTTATTACGATAATATTAATATCAGTGTGGTGAAAACTGCGTCAACATTCAACGATGACGATAGAGATGAGATTAGGAGGAGGAGGAGCAGGAACAAGTATAAATATGTCTCAACTGTCGCGAGATTAAAAAAAGGTGCATATGCTCAGTTCCTTCCAAACTGACAGATAAAATCCACCTACATACATACACAAGACATAATTAATCATCGAAGTCAGCAGAAATGGACATTCACCTTTAACAACACTACTCGTAAATCTACGCACGCATCACACACAACTAATCTAGTATATTCATGGACGGAGGTGGGATTATTTGATTGACAGCAATTGTTACTGTCACTGTTTGTCTATCTATCACTGTCCACAATGAATTATTCAGACGGACCTTGGGTAATTTTTCAACCGTGTGATATACTCAAGCATAGTAGTAATTGGTCGCATAGACAACATTTCCGATGTTCTCTTGCACAATTTGTTGGTGTCTGGTCAGGTTATGTACTGCCAGTTGTCACTGTGTTAACAGCAATATTCAATCTATTGATCTGTGTATCAATCACACTGAAAGGCAGTAAGGTGTCGAAACAAATGATTTACATATCCGGTGTCTGTTTATTCAGTGTTCTATCGAATGGTGTGTTGGTGTGGTTGCGCCAATTCCCTTCTGTTGGTCTACCCTATGCAACAAATCGAAAGACATACTTCACATTTATATTTATTTCTCCGTTCGTCTGTCGGCTTTATCGTTTCGTCTACACATTTTCTTGTACAGCAATGTGTAATATGCGAGTGTGTGCTTCTCTGTGCCGATGTTTAGCTATTTGCACTCCAATGAAGTATAAAAGCTGTTCAAATCGTTATGCCTGGTATATTTATGGTATAATTATTATTGTCAGTGCTTTTCTAATGCTTCCATTTGCAATATATGCAGATTGGTTTCCAAGCAATGGTAAAATCAGGTGTTGGTATAATCCACACGATGTGGGCTTACAGATTTATCAAGCTCTACTATCGAATCTTGGTCCTGTTCAGAATATACTACTAATTATTTTGGATTTAACTTTTGCTATGAAAATTCGTCAACAGAGGCATGGCGCTTTGATAATTGCATCAACTCAGGTAGAGCGTAAGCAACTGAGAATTTCCATTTTACTATTAATCTCATCAGTTACATTCATTTGTGTAGCAGTGCCACATGGTGTATTCTACTTACTCGGTAGGATATATATAATCAAATCACGAGAAAGGAGAGCAGATGGTTACCTGCATTTAGCTACAGTTTTCTGGTTTATCAATGATATCAGAGAATTGAGTGATATAGTTATTTATCTTGTTTGCTTTAAAGCATCCGAACAAATTTTCGCACATTTCTCATCTATGTATGAGAAAATTGTTGGTGGGTTTAAAGTTTCATTCAAGAAAAAAATACATTGGTGCATTTCGGGTGATTTCAGAGTGACGATGCCTCGAATACTGAAGACTGAAGTGAAGTGAAGTGAACGTGACATTTTGTTTCATCTTTGCTGTGCCAACAATCTGACAGATTAGTGTTTTTGAGGACATACACTCACTCACTCACTCACTCACTAACTATGTGTGATGGCATCAGTCTCTCTCGGAACTTGTCGTCAACATTGTGTGTGTGTGTGAGTGTATTTCAACTGATCACCACACTTGGCTGTTGTTGTTGTTGTTGTCATTTTCATCAAGCTCTTGTGTTTGTCATTGTTTTTAAAAGAAACAGATTGTCATTGAATATGGTTTTCATTACAAAATTGATATTTTCTTCAGTGATGTGACGTGACGTGACGTGGAGTGAATGCAACTAATGTCTGATTTCGAAGTGTGTGTGTGTGTAGTACTCGTGCGGAAACAGGTTTCAGGTAGAAAACAAAACTGGTAATTCCCCTTCGAGTTCTTCTTCGTTATCACACTCTTCATTTTGCTATGTGATTTAACATTGAATTACCGAGTACAGAAGTAGAATGGAGTGTTGTTTGGTTGATGATGGAATTTGAATCTAGACCGGAAAACTCTGCATCCCATCTAAAATGCATCAACTGAATGTGAGAGGTGTTATCGTATTCCCACCGGTGCTCGAACCCAGTACCCATTATATATGTGTGTATGTTTATATATATCAAATGTCTAAGTGTTATTTGCAGTAGACATTTATAAAATTATATTTGTAAAATCTCAGCGACACTGAAATGTGTAATTCCAACGTTTCGTTCGGCAATCTGCTCCGAACTTCTTCAGGGAAATTAATCGAAATTAACACAATTGAGATTGATATATAAAAGGAACAACTCTTGTTTTTTAATATCTGCCCTATCATGCAACAGCCATGCAACAGTCATCAACATGTATAATAAATAAATAAATAAATAAATAAATAAATAAATAAAATTGTATGTTTATATATAAAAGTACATCTCTTGTTTTGAAATTGTTTGTCCTGTCATGTGAATCAAGGAACAGCTATCAATATGTATAATAAACAAAACAAAACAAGAATTTTTTATCTGAACTGTGATCAAAATTTGATCTCAGACTTTCAAAATTAGTCTACTTTCGTTAAAATATATGTGTATTTGCAGTATACAATGGTGTGTGTGTATGTGTGTGGGTGAACAGTCATAAAACATTTGTTATTCTCACATGAGCTGTGATCAAGATTTGACCGGTTAGTTACAGAATAAATGGGAATTTTTACAAATATAATATAATTATTATAAATTTGATATTCTCTCCATAAGAAGACGTAGGCAATCGGGAATTTGATGAAGTGTGACTAGTTGTTGAAAACATATCCAATTTATTTATTAGTCAGGATTTGCCATGCATCAGCTAACATCACACCACACCTTCACGTCTGTTCAAACTGTTGGCATTCACCCATATATGTAGGGCTTCTGCAGTCAGTCTTTCTTTATATGAACCAAAACCTTTCTGTAAAACCTTAGTCTTATCAAAGTCGATTATGTGTCCCGTTTCTATCGAATGTAGTGCAATCGCTGAGTTGTTTTCTAGCTTCTTCAAGTTTGCAGAGGTCTTTGGAACCACATTTAGACACTGTTTATGCTCTTTTAATACTATATTTACCTGTCTGGAAGTTTCTCCCATATATACGGCGTTACAATCTCCACAATTGATCTGGTATACACAATTCTGCTGATTTTCTTGTTCTGTTTTATCCTTAACCTTCACCAGTAATGAGCGTAAGGTGTTTGATGCACGAAAATACACTCTTATATTATGATCGTTAGGATTCGCTTTATTTATTTATCAGCGATCAATTATTTTGCAACTATCCGGTCAAATCTTGATCACAGTTCATAGGAGTACTTTGCAGTAGTTTGCTAAATCGTTGCATCCAATCCAAACAAATGATGTTCATTCTGATGAGTAGTTAGTTATGTTGTGAATAAATGTTTGAAGGGCATCACTGATGGAAATTGAATTGAGGAAAGTATAGTCTCTAGATAGCAGATAATTCTCATGCTTAAGTTTAAAAACATTTGAGATGTGTGAATAGCAGCTGGTACGGTTACGGAGAAGGTCAGATAAAATCTATAAGAAGTTATATTTTGGCCCTTCATTTGATTGAGGACACCGGTCACCAAGTGGACAGAAGTAGTTCCAACTGGTGTCAAAGTTATCTTACTCATTCCATCGACCCGTGTGAACAATTTCGGATTTTGAGTATATGATATTCATTTTGATGATACAGCTTTTTGTATTTCCCAATGAAGGAATGAATGAAAAAGAGCAAAACGATATTGCTGTTTTTACTGACGTTTCGCTATTTAATGCCACTAATAGCTTTATCAAGGTAGAATTATGAAACCAGGATTTACAAAATTCACTCAGCACATATATATAACAAAGAGAGGTTAACAGGTGGGTGAGAAAATAGACTGCTTAGGTCAAGTTAAATGGAGGACATATTGAAAGTCAAAATGACAATGAAGATCAATCACTAAACCAAATAACAGAGGTAATAAATGGTACATCTGCCCTGGTTGGTATCGAAACAAAGTTTACTAATTTGATGATATTAGATCGTTGGAGGCAATCGGCCACAGGAAGCGATCCCGAATAGCTCAGTGGTAACGACTCTGACTGCAGTACTCACTGGTTGACGCGGGTTCGAATCTCAGAAGAGACATGAGCTGTTCCTTCAATGTGGTTGCAGATACGCCTTGCTGACTGACTGGTGAGTGCCAACTAGCACGAAACCTCGGTCAAGCAAGGCTTCCTCTCGCCGATTGCCTCCAACCATCTAATATCATCAAATCAATGTACACTGTGATGGCGATATACCTAGAATGGTGGCCACATTACAACCTGACTGACTGACTGATAGAATTCAGTCTGCACCAAAGACAGGAGGACTAGACACATCACACTAGTTACTGGTGTCAAATCAAAATAAAGTTTACTCACTTGATCATCGTTCGTCAGTCTGGGGTCATTTTTCGTTGTAAAGTTGTTCAACTGGTAAAGATAACAAAACCAAGTGTAGATGACTGTTGGATTTGATCAGTGTGTAAAATTATAAAAGCAGTGTGTGTTTACATAGTGAAGTTGCTTATCACATCCGTGTTGATTTTGTCTCTTCATGGGGGATGGGAGGGAGGTTTCGTAACCAGTCAGATTCCGTTTAAGTCCATCATTCCTTTTCGGTTCAGGCAATTTCCATTCCACTTGATATGAAGTGCTGGCTTCTGATGATATGAGACTTTCTTTGTGATATCCGAAATGCTTTTAATGCACAGCGATTTCAATATTGTCAAAATCAATTTTGTCGCCTGATTCTTTAGCGTGTAGACAAGATGTGGCTGGCTGATGATTTTTCAGGCTTTTCTAGTTCAAGCGGATTTATTTCTTGGTGGTCGAACAGATGCTCCACGGTGTTGAATTCTTTTCATTTTGATGCATATCGCATCACATTCCAAGCAAGGATTTTATTTTATAGACACAATTAGTAGATAGAGAATCTTTAGGGAATTGGTCTTTTATATGGACAAGTTTGTTTCGTAGTGTGCGTGTCTGATGTCTTGAAGAAAACTCTAATGTCGAGCTGATTGAGTATTATTATTATTGTTCCCTTGGGTTCCTAGTGGAACATAGGGCTTCAACTGCACGTCTCTACTTGCTTCTGTCTTGTGCTGTACTTTTCACTTGCGTCCATGTTATTCCATACTGTTTCATCTCCTCCTCACACGATCTCCTCCATGTCACCCTTGGACGTCCCACTCGCCGCTTCCCTTTCGGTTTCCACTCGAGGGCTGGACGCACGATGTCACTCAACGGCCTCCTCATCGAGTGTCCAATCCATCTCCACTTCCTCCTGCATATTTGTTGGGCGATTGGTTCCTGTTTCGTTTGTTCCCATAGCTTCTTGTTTGTGATTCTTTCTGGCCATCTTATCTTCAGTATGGAGCGAAGACAGTTGTTGATAAAGGTCTGCAACCTGTTGAAAATATTCTTGGTGACTCGCCAAGTTTCTGATCCGTAAAGCAAAATTGACTTCACGTTTGTATTGAAAATCCGAATTTTGTTGTTGATGGTGAGTGACGAAGATTTCCAGATTGGTTTCAGGTTGATGAATGTGTTTCTCGCCTTCCCGATTCCCGATTTGACATCCTCGTCCGTTCCTCCTGTGGTTGAGACAATGCTCCCTAGATAAGTGAAAGAAGTAACCTCTTTCAAACCTCTCCCGTTGATGGTGATTGGCACTGGATGTTGCTGCTGTTGTTGGTTGGTTATTTTCATGACCTCCATCTTGTCTATGTTCACCTGGAGTGCTGTCTTTGCTGCTTCTTCGACCAGTTTGTCGGTTTTCGCTTATAAGTCTTCGATTTTGTGTGACATCAAACATAAATCATCCACGCGCGAAATCCAGGTCTTCTAGGTTCTTCACGTCGGTCCAGGATATCCCTGTCTTCTCGTTTCCCACTGTCTGACGCATAATCCAGTCCACCACAATTAGGAATATCATTGGTGATAATAAGCACCCTTGTCTGACTCCTGTGTTTACTCCAAACGCTTCGCTGAGTTTTCCGTTGTGGATCACTTGACATGTGCCGTTGTCGTACAGTTGTTGAATAAGGTTGATGAATATTTGGAGTACGCCGTAGTACTCGAGTAGTTTCCAAATTACTTCGCGGTCAACGCTGTCGAAGGCCTTCTCAAAGTCTATGAAGGAAGTTGAGGTAGAGGTTTGATTGCCATTCCATGCTTTGTTCGATGATAATGCGTAGAGTTGCAATTTGGTCAGAACATGACTTGCCTTTCCTGAATCCAGCTTGTTCTGGTCGGTCGGTCCTCGATTCTCTCCAGGATGATGCGACTCAGGATTTTACTTGGCGTCGACAGGAGCATGATTCCTCGCCAGTTCTTGCAGAGTCCCAGGTCGCCCTTCTTTGGTAGTTTCACAGGGTCACCTTTCCTCCAGTCAGTAGGCACCTTTCCCTCTTTTCAGATCTTTTGCAATAATGGAGTCAGCATATCTGCCGTCGTTTCTGGGTCCGCTTTCAGTGCTTCCGGGGGTATTCCATCTGGTCCAGCTGCGTTTCCAGCTTTCAGAAGCTTGATTGCATTCAGGACTTCAGCTTTCGTTGGAGGATTGGTGTCAACTTGCAGTTGTGTACGTGCTGTTGTTGGTATTTCTGGACGGGTTGCAGGTGGTGGTCTTTTGAAGAGTCTTTTGAAGTGGTCCACCCACTGTTTAATCTGTCTTTCTTCCTTGGTAATTGGGTTCCCTTGGTTGTCTTTTATAGGTTTCACTTGTGTTGATCTCTTCCCGGATAGAGACTTGGTTATCTGATATAGTGTCCTCAGGTCCCTTTTGCCTGCTGCCTTTTCAGCTTCAGTGGCCAGGTTGTCGTAGAATTGTCTTTTGTCCTTCCTGGCACTCTTCTTCACTTCTTTGTCCAGTGCTGTGTAAGTTGAGCTCAGCGTCTCTTTCTCTTGTCCATCTTTGCATTGAATCATTTTTTCTTTCACCTTTCTCATCTCCTCTATTAGCTTCCAAGTGTCCGTTGAGAGCCATTTCTTGTCTTGTTTCTTCTTTCTTCCTAAAACCGTTGAACACGTTTCATTGAAAATTACCTTCAGAGAGTTCCAATGGTCTTCCACGGATGATTCCTCAGTGGTGCCACGTAGTGTTTCCTGCTTTGCTCTGACAGTTGCAGTGAAAATGTCCTGTGTGATTGTGTCCTTCAGTTTGTGAGTGTTGAACTTGCATTGTGGCCTATCCCCAGGTATCCTCGAGGCTTTCAGCTTCACCTTGAAAGTCCCTTGTACTAGATAGTGGTCTGAACCCACATCTGCTCCTCTCCTCGACCTTGTGTCCAGTAGCCTCCGTCTCCATTTCATTGAGATTGAAATGAAGTCTATCTGGTGTTTGGTGTGTCCATCTGGTGAAATCCATGTCACCTTGTGTATATCCTTGTGTTTGAACACACTGCCACTGATCACCAAATCATCGAATGCGCAGAAGTCTGAGAAGAGTTCACCATTGTCGTTCATTTCACCGAGGGCCCCACGACCCATGGTGTGTTCTCTTCCTGTATTGTCTCCCCCCAGTTTCGCATTCATGTCGCCCATCAGGATTTTGATATCGCTCTTTGGGACGTTGTCCATTACTGTTTGTAGTTGTCTGTAGAAATCCTCCTTCTTCTCATGTTCTGAGGCGTTTGTAGGCGCGTAGCACTGAATGATTGAAGAGCTGATTGAGTACTGTTCTGATATCGTCTGACGTCTCCGCTCTATATGGAATTACGACTGATGAGGTACATGTTTTCAGAATGCACTTTTGACAATATCAGTGTTGATTTTTTGATGAAGTTCGTTGGTTAGTTATTTTGATCGTGGAGAGTTTCAGTAATGTTTGATATTTCTTCTTCAACTTTTTCTTTCTCATCCGTAAACATAAAATGCAGGATTCGTCTGGAATACGGTATTATATAGTGTGCATAAAATGATGAAATATTATACGCAAACCTCAAATTGTGAGGTGTCTGTGGCTGAATGCTGTCAAATGCACAGTCACTGTGCGTAAATAAGAAAACACAGTAAAACCATGTTGAAGGTTATCCACGCGTGGATTAAACAGCGCATGGATGCCAGAAAATGAATATAGTAATTCGAATGAACAACTTTCAACAGAGAAGGGTCCATATATGAGTAATATACAGCAGTGAATATTTAACTATAAGAAAACAATGACTATGCATGAAATAGAGTAATACTATATTAGGTGAGTCAAATCACAACTAAAACAAGGGACAAGGGCTAACAATGCTGCTTTCAATTAGATCTTCTTCAGCCTTCACCCTTATGTGAATAGCTTCACATATGAAACACTCAACCAATGTTGATAAATTCTTTGATCAAAAATAATAATCGTAAGTTTTCAAGAATTAATTGGAGGATTTCATAATTAGGTGACATCAGTTAGAGAACCACTGGACAACCTGAGAGTACTGGAGAGCAGTTTTATCCTAGTTTGAGACTCTTTGGCAATACGCACCCACGGGGTTTTGAACCCAGGATTTTCCGGTTACACGGTTAACCCGCTGTATTCGTGCGATGTCTGACTAAAGTGATCTCATTTCAGATTGGTACAAAACTGAAGAAATGCGTATACTGTCCATCAGACGTAGGTTTTCTATGGACATCTCTCTTGAGTGAACCATCCTCTCTTCTGCTCAACTGGACATCAAGGCAGTGTAATCTGCCACCGTGTTCTCATTCACAAGTGAAGATGAGCGATGTATGTGCATCATTAAATTCTATTAATATTTCATTCTTGTCGGTCTTCTCATCAGGAATAACAAATGTATCATCAACATAACGAAAATAAGAATCCACTTTTATCTATTACTTGTTTCGATGGACCATTTTCAAGCTTAGCATGAAAGAAATCTGCCGAAATTGGGTCTAGTGGAGAACCCGTGGAATTAATGTCGCTCTTTCTGTGATAAAGGTTGTTGAATATGAAGCGTACATTCGTAGTGCATCTTAGAAGCAACCTTTTGAGACTAATAATTGGAATTATGATACCGAAATGCTTTTCTAGTATTTGTTGGCATATGAATTCCACAGTCTCTTTAAATGATGCATGGGTGAACAGTGATGTGAATTTGAAGGATTGCATTTGCTTCCCATTTACATTAACATCATTTAAGTTACAAATGAATTCAAAGACGTCTTTAACACCATGATTTATGACTTTCTTGCATAGCGATTACTGGAGTTCAACTAGCCACTTTGCCACTTCATGGCAGCTGGAATTACACATTTCTAGAACTGGCCTAAGAGGAAAATCTGGTTTATGTACTTTGGGCAAGGCATACAGTCGTGAAGTGTTTCTTCGAGTAAGTTTAGGAGAGTTGTCGGCTGCTTTTGAGATTACTCCGGTTTTCTTCAGCTCTTGCAGAGCGTTTGTCAGCTGCTTACCAGCCTTTCCCTCTAAGTTTGTTGGATTGTTAAGCTTTAGGAATTTCATTTCATCGATTGGAAGCGAATTCCTCTTGTCAACATACTCACGCTGACTCATCAGTCCTACTCCTGCCCCTTAATAAGGCCTATCGATTATGATGTTTTCTTTGTTTCTTAAATTCAACAGTAAACAAAAGTCATTGGTATGATGTAACAAATATGACTCGTACTACTTATTAATGGGAAGTAGTATAAAGTTTAATACAAAAGGAAGAATGAAAATTGATGAAAAAACAGAAGAAACAATAGTTGAAAAAAATTAGTTCCTTCTATGAAACTGAACAAAGCAATCAGAAAACGTAATTCATCTGAATCGTGTAATGTATTTGAGCAACACATTTAGAACAATATGATCATACACCGACTTGTAAGAGGAATATATACATGGGAAAGCATTTCAACTTCCCAACATTCCATGGCCTTGAAAGAGTTACGAGAAAGCCCTAATATAACAAATACGAAACCTGATAAAGTTTCTAAAGTCATCATCATGAACAAAAGTGACTACAAATGGAAAATGTCATCTATTCTTGATGATGAAAGCAAATTCAACCATGATCACTCTTCAAAAGATACTCAATTGTTGCAAGGAACATTGACGGCTAATCCAGTGAAACTTACTGGCTAAAATGCTATAAAGGAAGATACATTTGATTCTTCGAAACCATCAGAATGTACATTCCCAAATATGCCTGTTTTACTCAAAATACATAAACCCAGTAATCCTCTACGTCCTGTACTGCCAGTGTGTAGATCACCAATACATAAACTGGCTAGGTGGTTAGTGGAACTATCGTAACCCTTCAAAAGACAGCTGTGCAAGTACGCATTGAAAGATACATGTGAACTGATTGATTGCCTCGATGGTATAATATTATAAATAAAAATATGAATTCTTTGGATGTGAACTCTCTATTCACTAATGTAACTTTATTTAAAACAATTGACATTTTGTGTGATTACATTTCCACACATAATTTTCTAATTCCGTTCCGTATATCTTCTTCAGAAGATTTATTACTTCTATGTACTGGCAATGTTAGATTAACATTTGAAGGTAACTGCTTCCGTCAGGTTGACAGTGTTGCTATGGAAAGTCTGTTGGCGTCCCTATTAGCAGATATCCATATGTCATGCATCGAGAGCTTATTGGAGGATTTGATCGAAAATGTGCCACTTTATATAAAGTATGTAGGTGATATTATTATCATAAGTGATAAGCCTTGTCCTGACACCTCAATTTTAAATCGAATGAATGAAGTTCAGAATTGTATATCACTTACGTCAGTAGACGAGGAAGATAATTCTTTATCTCTCCTAGATATATTGTTCCCTTGACAGCCTGATGGATCAATAAAACGATTCATTTATAGAAAAACTACCTACCTTAATAACTACATATTCTGTCATGTTCGGTACAAAAGCGCCTTAGCGGGGAGCCTCTGTAGTAAAATCCAACGAATGTGAGCAGAAGATGAAGAAAGAAATTGATACCAAATCTCTTTGATAATAATCATCCACAGAAGTTCATAAGGACATATAAAGTGGTCAGAACACAAAGATTAGTTCTACAGCCTGCTGTTAAGAAAGATGTTCATTTCAAGCTTCCCTGTATGAGTGAGCATAGCAGTTCGACAACTAAACTACGGTGGAACGCTGTGGTTAAAAAGATTTTTTATGCAGCTTAGATCAGAATAACTGAGAATGTGAAGACCGTATATCCATCTAAGCCTATAGAACATACGAAAAATCACCTCACATCCCAGTGTATCTACCAGTTTAAATGTACCTGTGGTCACACATACACAGGGATGACTCATCAATCTCTGAAGGTCAGGGCTTCATAGCATATTCCTAAATGGCTTCAGAAGCAAATGGAATCGGCTGAACCCATCAACGGTGAGAACAGACGACACAGCTGTTCCACTGAGAAACATATTTTAAAGATAAAAATAAAATAGGTGTTTACACTTCTTTCAAACCTGTCCATAAAAAGTTTGGGACGTATCTTAAAGTTTGTGGAATCCCTAGCAATTAGGAAGTCTGAACAATTATTATGTGTTCAAAAACAGTTCGTCACCACATTAAACCATCCTCGGTCGACTTTGTTTTGATACCAGCCAGGGTAGATGTACTACTGTGGTGAGAGCTGGCTGCTAGCCAAATTGGTAGACAGTGATTTACGTCAATGTTTATGTTTAAAAATGAGAACAAAGACTTTGCGTTGGCGGATACAGTCAGCATACAGATGATCTGACATTCAAGAAACAGCCAAAAAGAGATGAAAGATTAACTTTCAGTAAGAAACAATCAATCAGAGGACTGTGTTTGTTTGCTTACAATAATCTATAATAATGTACATGAAAATATATAAATATCTGTTGATTTCCTTAAAAAACGATCTGTTGCCTGGCCCTTGTCTTCTGTTGTAACACTACTACCTCTCTTATTTGGTTTAGTGATCTTCTTTTACGGGTTTGACCATGGACTGATATCAGTTAGAGAACCATTGAAAATCAAGGAGTACTGCCAGACAGCTCTTTCATCGTAGTTTGGGAATCATCGGCTGCACACACCCACCAACACAGTTTGAACCCAGAACCTTCCGCTTACAAGGCAAGCTAGCTTGTATACCATTCAGCCACTGGGACTCGATTCAATGGCCCATGAATTATAACTTCTACTAATTCCCAAACTAGGATAAAACAGCTGTCTGGCAGTACTCCTTGGTATTCAGTGGTTCTCTAACTGATATCATTCCGTGGTCAAACTCGTAAAAACAAACATAATCGTTAAAAACCAACTCTTGAAAATTGGTGATCTTCATTGTTATTTTTACCTTCAATATGTCCTTCTAAATTGACCTAACTTGTCTATTTTCTAACCTCTTAACTCTTTATGAATTTCATATATATTCCTATGACAAGTCTGTGTGTGTGATTAGATTGTTCGAAATGTGTAGCGCGAATACATCACACCATTCAGACAAATCACGTCTTCTCATTGCTTTGTCCAGTTTCACACAGGGAACTAATTGTTTCAAGAATTCATTCATTATTGAATGAAATCTGAAATGATTACAGGAAGATGAGGGAATGAAATTGTAAAAGTGATCAACTGAATGATCATCACGTGTTAATGCTTGATTATGCAGGGAAAGGTGTGACATGTAGATTGGTAAATGTGGAATGCAGACATCTGTGGATGTAGACAGAAGGATTGAACAGGTGGTGGGGTAGAGAAAGAGGTCTACTCGTGTCTTCAAATGGCCTCGAAACAGTTGTTATTGAGGCATTCCTCGTCAGTTTGACTCCGTGATCTCGATGGAATACATCCCTCACAGGCCGTGATACACACTCCTTCTCTATCATTCACTAGTCTGCATTTGTATAGTGTGTCATAGTTTCTCGCTCCGCTCATTTCACAGAATTTATCCACTGCCACACAGCTGTCGGCGTTGGTGTTGTCCTTGTGGCTGTCTCGGATGTCGTATACGCTACCTGTAATGCAAATTCACACAGCCGAAGCAAAATCATCATTGTCATTGCAGTCACCACAAACAACATCAATATTATCAAATGACTTATAATTATACTTCAATATTTTGTTAATTTTTACAATTCTAGCTAATTCTACAATTAATAGTGTTCTCTGAGCTGGTTGGTTTAGTTGCGGAGCTTTCGTCGTCCCCCTTCTGGACAACATCCCCCTTCAGCGCAATATTTAGCATAAAGTGAAATGATTTAAATTTCTTCATGAGTGGTGATATAATTGCGTCTCCATCTTTACCTATATGTATTGACCATTTTCTATTGACTTGGATTTTAAACTTTCTGGTCACCTGATTTACTTTTTATTAGTTGGTATATTTCGTCTATATTAACGTGTTTGTTAATTGCATTTTCGTTTGAGTACCAGGCTTCTCTAGGAATTCCCTGATGCACTTTCGATGTTTCCTCTGTCTAAAATTTTTACATTATCCCAATCAAATTGATGTCCATAATTGTCTATATGCATTGATACTAAAGAATATATGTATCGTGTCTTTTCACGGCTGACTTGTGTTCTTGGATTCTAATTCGAAGGGGACGCCCACTTTGGCCAATGGAATGCTTGTTGCAGTTCATACAATTTATTTTGTATTGCCTTCTTTGTATTTTACGTAGTCTTCTCAGTCATTCTGTTCTTCTTAGTCATCATTATTATTTTACAAATTTCTTGATTACTTAATAACTTGTTGCTAACGCCTAAGAATCAACCTATCTCGAATTCTGTAATTAATTTACACCATTCCTTTAAAACTTGGATATCTTCTTACTAACATCTATTAGTTAATTGATGTTTTAATGACGTTGAGCCTCTTAATTTCACCCCACTATGCCTATAACAGATTAACTAAAATGACCACTTGATTGGCGAAAAAGATTGTGATGTAAAAAGACTGTATATTATTAGTGTAGAGTCAGCCGACAATCAGGTACTAACTGAAAGAAAATGCGTAAATGGGAATTTAGAAATTATATTTCAATAGTTTACGCACAATGATAAGTTTGGTTTGGGTAATATTTCGAGCAAAATCACTGCTCGTGATCAAACCAACTGCTAGAATTTCTTTTTCAGTTGGAAATATTACCAAAACAAAAAAAAAACGTATCATTGTGTGTAAACTACTGAAATATAATTATAATTTATTTGATCTATTTCCACAATGCTCAACCTTTTCACTGACGTTGATCAACATTGTCAATATTACCGACATACCTGTTCATACAATATTAGCTTTGGCATAAACTTCGAAAAACGATTTGACTTAGTGTGAATCCTTAGTGTAATTCAAACACAGAGGAGCACATTGCTTTATGTCACCTGGAATGAATGTCCAAATAGTAGAAATGACATCAATTAGTTTTGCAGTCACCATTGTCATCATTAACATCAACATTACGATGATATTTGAGAGAAAAGAACAAGAAGTTCAGCAAAAAGTCAACTATCCTCTCGGCGATTATATTCTCAAAAGCAGCTGTACAATAGCATTTATATGCATCAGTTCACGTAGATCCAATTGTAACGACAGAAGACAAGGGTCAGGCAACGGATCCTTTATTGAGAACATCAAGAGATATTTATATATTTTTATGTACATTATTATTCGTTAGAATCAGCAGAGAAACAGAGTCTTCTGATTGGTTGTTTTCTCGATCAAAGTTAATCTGTCATCTCTTTGTGGCCGTTTCTTTGAAGGTCAGACCAAATATCTGCGAATCGTATCCACCCACGCAAAGTCTTCTGTGGTTGGTTGTTGAGTTAGTCTTTGTTCTTGATTTTTTTCTCATGACCAAGATTTGGGACGTAAACATTGACGTCGATTGCTGTCTATCGATTTCGGCTAGCAGACAGCTCTCACCACACTATTACCATCATTTAATTCCACGTAATAACGAAGGTGGAGATTGAAGGTGATACTAATTTTCAACTTGATATGTAAGTTTGATGGTGTGAATATAGATTACAAGGAGGTTAGAAACAAAACTACACAGGCTTCGAAAATAGTTGCGTTATACGTAAAATAGTCTCAACTTTAAATCTCTCCGAATGTCAAGTCGTCAGTTTCACTTGCAAACGCAAGCATGACTTACATCAGCTGCTATGTCTGTATGACTCTTGTATCATAGATGGCACTGTAGTTGAAACTAATTCGAATGTTAAATACCACGGATTTCGTATTTCCTCTGATCTTTCCTGGTCTTCCCATATCTAAAATGATACTTCGTCATACGTTCTACGTGAAGAGCCTAAGACAATCTAGTGCTACTCAGCCTCTACTTCTGCAGTTTGTTAAATCTTGTAATCTACCCATTCTTCGTTATTACTTCCTCTCAATCTTTCCTGGGTTAATTAAGAAAGACATTATTACTCTCCGAATAACTCTATAAGTTGTGAGTAGTGCGAGTAGAGCGTCACTAAACCAACTCGTTAATACTTATGCAGAAAGACATATGGACTCATGCAGGGAACTGGCGAATATCATGATGTCAAACTCTCAGAACCCTCCTAACGCACAATTCTCTCCTTGCATCTCACCCGACAGGACTAGAAGCAACTATAGAAGACCTTATGCTAGGAAGACTAATTATAAGAGTTCCTCAATAGCTTATTTGGCATACAATTTTTGTGATGAAAAATGTGTTAAACCTGACAGTACTAACTTACTGAGAAAACACTTAATAAACGGCCCTCTTTATTCTCTCTTTCATTAATATATCGTTCATAATATTATCAATTAAGCTTTAATTTTATATTCTTATCCCTCGGTAGGAATATTATCAATGTAAATGCCTTCTTTTAATTAATACACCTCGAACCAGAAAATTAGATGTAATCATGCACTACTATATGCAGAAAATTCCACATGTGTCCCAGTTGCTGTTTGGAATACAGCTATCATTATCAACATTATTATGAAAACCAAGGATTCAGAGAGAACTGAGTCCATGGTAAACATACAGGATGGACTAGTTTGTCTTCCTTAGGTAGCTCCCCCTTCTGGATGCATATAACGAGGTCTTCTCCAGCACAAACAAATCGGAAGCACACTACCTTTTGTATGTTTGTGTTCACTTTGTAAATGACTCTGAATGATGAGTCAGGTGAGATGCTGTGAAAGCTTTTTACAAGGTGTTAAATTATAGCACTTTTGACGGAACCAGAGACATCTGTTTGCAGTCATTTCGCGTAATTTTGAAAGGATGTTCACTGAACTTCCTATATACCTAGATCCACAGAAGAAAGTGAACTCACATATGCACACTGGAGTGGTCATATATGGAGAGTTTATCCTTCACATCGCTTACAAGGAATGGGTAGCTAGAGAATATCACTCTATGAGTTTCTCCAGGATAGGTCCTCCTCGGAAGGGAAGTAGAGGTCCTCCTTTTCAGAATATTTTCCGCCAGTGAATTGGCATCGGCTGATTGGTGAATGCTTTACACTTTTTGTTAAACTCATCACTGCATTAGCCATCCTTGGGACAGTGATGTTATATTTATTGTGGACAGATTCTTAAAGACATTTTGTTTTGTTTTTCTGTCCAGTAGTCACTAGTTGCTTTTTAGTGGTTCTCTAACTGAGATTAGTTCGTGGTCGAATCAGTTAGAGATGTGAGTGGACAGCAGAGCACTCGATGCACTCGCGACCTCATCAACATTCAATTCTCTCTATTTAGATTACATCAGTGTTTAATAGTCAAACTGTGTTTTGGAGGCATATGCCAAAACTGAGCATTATTAGTCAACTAAAATGAAATACACGATGGTTCATGTTTTCATAACGATTATTTGACAAGTTTTGTCTGACTAGTTCATTCTCAATATGATGTCAACATAACGGAGAAAACGAAATTAACTGTAGTTGTTTACTGTCTAAATGTTCATTCTTGTAAGAACTTGTATTTTCCACCCACTTGTCATTCAGGTGCAGAAGGTAAGACATGATTTACTCAGAAATCAATAAGACTGACAACAAATGAGCGATTATGTCATTGGACTTTAATAAAAATTAAATCCACTGAATTGGTATAAATGTTGATGAGAATGTGTGAATAATGTTGGAAGCCTGCAGAGTGACTTGTTAAAGTGGATTACACGAAGAGTAGTAATTGTAGTAGTAGTAGTAGTAGTATTTGGATTAGAGATGCGACGCTATATGATCTTCTGTTTAGTCGTTGTCATCACGATCCACAGCGTACACGGTGAGTAACAATCATTTAATCTGTTGTTTATCAGTTGTGTATTGGTGCTGCTATGTGCTTCTTCCTGTTTGTCAACGTGTAATGCTCCTGATTTCTGCGTCACTGTAAGTATGAACATGAAACCTATGTTTGTTTACGACCTCGACATATACGAATATTTCAGTGTAGCTGTGATTCTTCCAGGAGAGATGATTTGATTTCCAGACATGTGTAATACTCAGCTCCCACTGAGTAGGATTTATTCATACTTGTGTGTATGTATATCGCAAAAAGGTATTTTTCTATAATAATAATTATTGTTTTTGCCTTTAATTCCTAGAGGAACATAGGGCTTCAGCCACACGTCTCCATTGCGTTCGGTTCTCTGCTAGAATCTTCACCTGGCTCCAAGTCTGCCCACATGCCTTCATCTCCTCTTCACATGGCCTCCTTCAAGTCACCCTTGTTCTGACGACCAACTCGCCTCTTCCTTTTCGGGCTCCACTCGAGCGATGGCTTGTCTAGTGATGTCACTTGATGGTTTCCTCAGAGTATGCGCCAGTCCATCTCCATTTCTTCCTGCCTATTTGTTTCAAAATCAGTTCCTGCTGGGTTAGTTCGCTCCCAGATTTCCCTATTGCTGATCTTTCCTGGCCATCTGATCTTGAGTATTGAGCGAAGACAACTTTTAATGAAGGTTTGTAGTTTGTTTAAGATGCTGTTTATGACGCACAGTGCAAGTCTCTGATCCGTATAGTAGCACTGACTTCACATTGGAGTTGAAAATCCGGATCTTATTTTCATTTTCATGCTGAGTGCTGTTGACCTCCACACAGACTTGAGAGTAGTGAAAGCTTGTCTTGCTTTTCCGATTCTTGCTTTGATATCCTCGTCAGTTCCGCCTGTAGTTGAAACGATGCTTCCCAGGTAGGTAAAAGAGGTTGTTTCTTTCAGGTTCCTCCCATTTATGCTGATTGTTGTCTGTTGTTGTTGCTGTTTGTGGTGTTGGCCAGGAATCTTCATCACCTCTGTTTTCTCTATGTTCACCTAAAGTCCTATCTTTGATGCTTCTTCTGCTAACTTGTTGCTTTTCGCTTGCATATCTTCCAGTTTGTGGGAAATCAGACATATATCATCGGCGAAGTCCAGATCCTC
Organism: Trichobilharzia szidati; assembly: GCA_944472155.2. Lineage (NCBI taxonomy): Eukaryota > Metazoa > Platyhelminthes > Trematoda > Strigeidida > Schistosomatidae > Trichobilharzia > Trichobilharzia szidati. Next base: position 104,169,867 of record OX235273.1, on the reverse strand, counting down.
CAAGTTTTTTGTGTGAGTCCATTTTATGCCTGTTTCCTCATTGCCCGCTGTTTGTCTCATTATCCAGTCTACTGCAATCAGGAAAATCATTGGCGATAGTAGGCAGCCAGCTTGTCTTACTCCTGTCCTCACTTCGAAGGATTCCGTAAGTTTCCCATTGTGGATTACTTGGCATGCAGCATTGTCGTACAGCTGTTGGATGAGATGTATAATTGTCGGTGGCACCCCGTAGTAGCGAAGTAGTTTCCAAATCACCTCTCGATCGACGCTGTCGAAGGCCTTTTCAAAGTCGATGAAGTTGAGATAGAGAGGTGACTGCCATTCCAAGCTTTGTTCAATGATGATCCGTAATGTGGCGATCTGATCAATGCATGACTTGTTTCTCCTGAATCCAGCCTGTTCCGGTCGAAGTTTTTCATCCAGTGGCATGTTTGATTCTCTCCAGGATGATGCGGCTTAGTATTTTGCTTGGGATGGACAGGAGCATAATTCCGCGCCAGTTCTTGCATTGACTTAAGTCTCCTTTCTTTGGTAGTTTGAATAAGTATCCTTTCTTCCAATCCTCGGGTACTTTGCCTTCTTTCCACACCTTCTCCAGTAGTGGTGTCATCAAGTCCGCTGTTGTCTCTGGGTCCATTTTCAATGCTTCTGCTGGGATTCCATCTGGTCCTGCTGCTTTTCCAGCTTTTAACATCTTGATTGCCTTCAGGACTTCTGATTTCGTCGGGGGGTTGGTGTCCACTGGTAGCTCTGTCTCCGTCGTTGGTATTGTTGGGCGCGTTGTAGGTGGTGGTCGATTTAGGAGTCTTTTGAAGTGTTCAGCCCAGTGTTTCCTTTGCTCCACTTCTTTGGTGAGTGACTTTCCATTGTCATCCTTCACCGGCTTGATTTGTGTCAAACGTTTGCCCGATAGGTACCTAGTTGTTTGGTAGAGTGTTGCGAGGTCTCCTTTGCCTGCAGCTTGTTCTGCTTCACTTGCCATGGTTTCATAGTACTTTCTTTTGTCTTCTCTGGCACTCTTCTTTACTCTTTTGTTCAGTGTCTTGTAGCTTGCATTCAAATCCTGTTTTTGTTGCTCATCGGTGCACTGGAGAATCTTTTGTTTCACCATCCTTCTCTCTTCTATCAGTCTCCAAGTGTCCGTAGTGAGCCACTGTTTGTCCTGTCTCTTCTTTCTGCCTAGAACTTCCATGCAGGTTTGACTCCACACTGTTTTCAAGTTGTTCCAGTGCTTTTCGACGCTGACCTCTTCGCCAGTGTTGATTTGTGTCTCGGCTTTGTCCTTTATGCTTGCAGTGAAGATGTCCTTTGTGTCCTGGTCCTTCAGTTTTTGAGTGTTGAACTTGGCTTGTGGTCTATCTGCAGCTCTTGTTTCTCTGAAAGCTTTTAATTTGATTTGGATTGTCCCTTGTACGAGGTAGTGGTCTGAGCCAACGTCTGCTCCTCTTCTTACTTTCGTGTCCAGCAGGCTGCGCCTCCACTTCCTTGAGATTGAGATGAAGTCGATTTGGTTTTTGGTTCGCCCATCTGGTGACACCCATGTAGCCTTGTGGATATCCTTGTGTTTGTATACGCTGCCACCAATCACTAGTTCATTGAAGGCGCAGAAGTCGGCGAAGAGTTCTCCGTTTTCATTCATTTCTCCGAGAGCTTCTCTACCCATGATGAGTTCCCTTCCTGTGTTGTCTGATCCCAGTTTGGCGTTCATGTCTCCCATTAGTATTTGAATGTCACCAACTGGAGTATTGTCCATTGTTGCCTGTAGTTGTCTGTAGAATTCTTCTTTCCTTTCGAGGTCTGCGTTGTTGGTCGGTGCATAGCATTGTATAATTGACACTTTCCTTCCTTTGGAGTTGAATCTGGCGGTCATTATCCTGGGCGAGATGGCCTCCCATTGCATCAGGGCCTTCGTTGCCGTTGGTGACATCATGATAGCCACGCCCTCGGTGTGCAAGTGGTTATCTTCTGGGTGACCGGAGTAGATCACTGACTCACCCGTTGACAATTTGGTGAGTCCGTTCCCGTTCCATCTGCTTTCACATATCCCCAGTACTTGAATTCCGTATCTTTTCATTTCGTTTGCGATCTGGGCAGCTTTGCCAATCTCGTACATAGTGCGGACATTCCATGTCCCCACACAGACTTTTTCTTTTGTCTCAAGGAGATTCGTCGTGCTGAAGTTTCTGTAGCAGGTTTGTTTACAGGGTGGGGTTGCTAGCCTCACGCCTGAGAAGGGGGGTTGTTACATTAATTTATAATTTAGAGAGAAGCGACCTTGTGGGTTGCTCCCCCTTAAAAACCAGGAAAACAGGGAATAAACAAGCAGAAAAACACCAGCACGGGAAAATAATTCACAACAAGAAGGGTGACAAGCGACAACAACAATAATAATATCACAGTCAATTACAGTTAACCAAAATGATACCAAAGTAGAACATAGGGCTTCAACAACTAATTTCCTTTTCGTCCTATTCTCTGTGGTCCTCTCTGGCTGGCTCCGCGACTTACATTTTTCTCTCAACTCCTCCAACTCACACGATCCCCTCCACATCACACTCCAACCACCTCTCAACTCCTCCTATCCCGCTCGGCTCCCACACTAGGGCTTGACCTGGCGCGCTATGACACTCAGTGGTCGCCTCAGTGTGTGGCTGATCCATTTACACCCGTCTTCTACATATCTGTTGGGTAACAGGTTCTTGTTTGGTTCCTTCCCAGAGCTTCTTGTTGCTTATTCTTTCTTTCTTCCTTTCTGGATTTGACCTTGAACATGAAGGCAGCGAAGACAGGTGTTGATGGAAGTCCGTAGTGACCTGTTGGAAATACTTTGTGTGAGGCATACAGAAGAAGTGACTGACTTCACATTACTGTTGAAAACCTGAATCTTGTCGCTTATTCTGAGTACAGAAGACTTCCACGCTGATTTCAGAGTGACGAATGTGTGCCTTGCTTTTCGCATCCTGGTTTGACCTTGTCAGCTGTATCGACTACCTGTAGTTGAAACGATGCTGCCTAAATGAGTGAAGGAACTGGCCTCTTTCCGATTTCTCCGTTGATAGTGATTGGTGCGTGTTGTTGTTGTCTGGTTGGTTGGTTGGTTACCGCCATCACCTCCGTCTTCTCTATGTTCACCTGGAGTCCCGGATTCGCTGCCTGCCAGCCTCTTCAGCCAGTTTGTTGGTTTTCGCCAGTAAGTCTTCGAGTTGGTGTTGTATGAGACATAAATCATCCACGCGTGAAATCCAGATCTTCTAGAGTCTTCTTATTTGTGGTCTAGCGTATTCCTGTCTTCTCACTTCCCACCTACGGTGTGCCCCTATAATCCACCAGTCCACCACAATGTCAACCAGCCCTGTCTTACTCCTGTATTCACTTCGAAGGCTTTTCTGAGTTTTCCAGAGTGGATTACTTGACCTGTGCCATTGCTATATATCTACTGGACGAGATTGATAAAGATTTCGCCACAGCGATCGATAGTGTTGAAGTAGTTTCCAAATTACTTCATTATCTATCCTGTGATTATTGAATGTCTGACTATTGATTATGATAATGATGACTTTGTTTCACTTGTGTGAATTTGCATTGTAGGCTCCGGCAGTTACAGGAAGAAAGGAGCCGTATGCGCGCCATTGGGTGTATCCTGTGATAGGAGTGGAAGGAGAAACTGCTGTAAACCATATGAATGTAAAATGGTGAATCCACGAGAAGGCATATGTGTGAAGGGATGCCTTCCACCCAAATCAAAGTGTCATAGCAGCGAGGAATGTTGCAACAAAAGGTGTGTCAGGGGCAAGTGCAAAAAGAAATAGATCTGTCACTCTATCTCAGCACCTGTCCAATGCTTTTGTCTACATCCACAAATGTTTGCATCACATAATATACCAATCCAAACCTTCACAAATTTCACTGTATAAGTAACTAAGCCTGATTATTTAATCATCTTGATCGGTTGATTGATGCCTCGTCCAATTCTCTCACTCTTTCATTCTCTTATTTCTTTTCAGTATTTCTCTAAATTTTACTGTTTTACTCGTTCCCTGTTTACAATAATAATTTACAATACAATAGCCAACAAAGACAGCTATTGATCAAAATCTGAAGCTGGCTATTGGAAATGCTTTTCGTGACGTTCTGGTCATGCTTCTAGAGCGGAGAGAACTGAGTGATTTGATAGTGGTGTCGAAAATCCAAATTTTTTTACTTTGAATGCAAAAGAATCCAAACTGATTTCAGGGTGATGAAGTTCTGCCTAACCTTCCCCAACCTAATTTTGGTACTGTCATCTGTACCGAATGCCTGTAGTTGAAACGACGTCAACTAAATAAGTGAAGGAGCTGGTCTCTTTCAAATTTATTCGTTGGTAGTGATTTGTGCATGTTTTGGCTGCTGTTGGTTGATTATCCTCATCACCTCCGTCTTCTCTATGTTCACTTCAAGTTCTGACTTTACTGTCAGCCTATTCTGTCAACGTGCTGGTTTTCGCCTGTAATTCTTCTAGTTAGTGCAACTTTTGACAAAAATCGTACACGAAGTTCAGATATTCTACAGTCTAGTCTAGTTCATGCTGTTCCTGTTTTTTCGTCCCCATGCACAGTCTTCTGCATTATCCAGTCTACCACAATTAGGAATGTTATCAGTGATAATGGGCAGTCTTGTCTTACTCTTGTCCTCACTTCACAGACCTCGCTGAGGTTTTCTTTGTGGATCACTCAACACGTGGCACTCCCATGTTGCCAGCTGTTGAATCAGGTTGATAAGGAATTGGTAACTGCAGACCATAATGTTGACGCACGAAAGCCAGAAAATGAATATAGTAATTCGAATAAACAACTTTCACCTGAGAAGGCTCCATATATGAGTAATATATAGCAGTGAATATTAAACTATAAGGAAACAATTACTATGCATCAAATAGAGTAATACTATATTAGGTGAGTCAAATCACAACTAAAACAAGACACACAGGCTAACAATGCTGCTTTCAATTAGATCTTCTTCAGGCTTTAGCCTTATGTGAATAGCTTTACATGTGAAACATTTAACCAATGACGATAAATTCGTTGATCAAAAATAATAATCGTAAGTTTTCAAGAATTAATTGGGGAATTTCATCATGAGGTGACATCAGTTAGAGAACCATTGGAAAACCTGGGAGTACTGGAGAGCAGTTTTATCCTAGTTTGAGACTCTTTGGCAATACACACCCACGGGGTTTTGAACCCAGGATCTTCCGGTTACACGGTAAACTCGTATACCATATTTTGAATTTCAGTATTAACGATGGTTATAAAAATAGCGAAAATGATAATGATGATCAGGTCAATGTTAGCAAAAGTAAAAGAAGCTTATACAGGTGACGATAAGAATAACGAAAGTAGTAAGTTTATGTAAAAAATTCAATAAATACATTAGGTCAAACCTTTGGAGTTACGTAATACTAAAGTTGGAGTGGATGGCTACTTAGAATTCAAATAAATATCACAAAAGTAGGAAAGAAATGAAGACCAAGGAAGGGTCGGGAGTTGTTGATTCGAACTTACCTAGACCAATGGAGATACAGGTGTTAGAGAAAACTCCTTTCGTATACAAAGACTAGGATTGTTCTCTCGAATTCCCATGACTTCGGCTATGTGTAGAAGATGTGATGGATCACTTGACACGTGGCATTGTCATATAGCCAGCTGTTGAATGAGGTTGACGAAGACTTGAGGTACGCCGTAGTGTTGAAGTAGTTTCCATATTACCTCTCGTTCTACGCTGTCTGTCGAAGGCCTTTTCGAGCACGATGAGTTGAGGTAGAGAGATGCTTGACTGCTATTCTATGCTTTGTTCTGTGATGATGTGTAGAGTTGGAATTCGCTCAGCACATGATTTGCCTTTCCAGAATCCAGCTTGTTTCGGTTGGCGGAGTTCTGTATTCAGTGCATGTTTTATTCTCTCCAGTATGATTTGACATAGTATTTCACTTGGCGTGGACAACAACATAATTCCACGCCAGTCAGTTCTTGCACAAACCTGAGTCGCCCTTCTTTGGCAGTTTGACGAGGTAGCCCTTCTTCCAGTCAGTGGGCTCCTTTCCTTCAGGCACCAAACGTTTTGCAGCAATAGAGTGAGAACATCCATCGTAATCTCTGGGGCCGTCTCCAGTACTTCGGGAGGGATGCCGCCTTCACGGCTGGCCTTCAGTAGCTTGATCACACTCAGGATTTCTCCTTTCGTTGGAGGATTAGTGTCCACCGGCAGTTCTGTGCGTGCTGTCGGTTGTGGTTGTGTATTTCAAGGCGAGTTGCCGATGGTGGTTGATTCAAGAGTCCTTCAAAGTAATCAACGCATTATTTTATTTGTTCCTCCTCCTTGGCGATCAGGTTCCCTTGAGCATCTTTTATTGATTCCATCTTTGCATTGAGTCATCTCTTTCACCATCCTCCTCTCCTCGATTAGCTTCCAGATATCCGTTGACAGCCATTCCTTGTCTTGTCTTTCCTTTCTTTTTAAATTACTGTACACATTTCCTTGGACATCACTAGATGATGGTCTGGGTCCACGTCTGCTCCCCTTCTCGACTTTGTATCCAGCAGGCTGCGTCTCCACTTCCTTGAGATTGAGGTGAATTCTATTTGGTTTGTGGTATTTCCGTCAGACGAAATCCATTTTGCTTTGTGTATATCCCCGTGTTTGTACATGCTCCCTTCGATCACCATATCATTGAAAGAACAGAAGTCTGCGAATAATTCTCCGTTCTCATTCATTTCTCCGAGAGCCTCTAGACCCATGATGAGTTCTCTTCCTGTATTATCTGCTCCCAGTTTGTGATTTATACCGCCCATAAGAATTTGCATGTCTCCATTCGGGATGTTGTCCATTACTGTTTGCAGTTGTCTATGGAACTCTTCATTCTTTCATTGTTGCGAGTTGTTGGTAGGACTATGCATAGCATTGGATAATTGTAACCTTCCTTCCTTGCTTCCTTTTTTGAGTTGAATCTTGCTATCATGATCCTGGATGAAATTGGTTACCACTGCGTCAGGGCATTGGCTGCCACTGCTGACATCATGATAGCTACTCACTTCCTCAGTCTGTTCGTGGTTGTCGTCTGGGTGACCGGAGTAGATTATTAACTCTGCCGTTGACAATGTTGTCAATCCACATCCATTCCATCTGCTTTCGCAGATATCCAGTACTTACTTCTAAGCCATAAATTCATATCGCTTTGGCTACCTGTGCAGCCTTATCAGTCTCGTACACCGTACCGACATTCCACGTCCCCATTTTTACTCTTGCTTTCATCGAGAAAAGACACATTGGATGACCGGCTTACCGAATGCTTTCAGCAGCCGCGTCATTTTGCCTCTCCGATTCGAGCGAAGCACAAGACTTGGTGTTTTTGTATTTTTAATATATTTTCTGTGTGTTGAAGTTTCTCTAGCGGTTTGAAAGATTTAGTGGTGTGTGGTTGCTAGCCACACGTTCAACGCTACCAATTTACCCGGGCTTGGGACCGGCTAGAAAACTAGCGAGCTAGTTAACCAGGCGGGGTTACATTTATTATACTTGTTTTTATTATTATTATTACGTACATTCCGTGAGCGACTGCGCTGTCTTCTGTATGATGTAATAGGTTGCCTATTAAACCCCATCGTCATTAATTGCCCGGTCAGAACATCTATTTTACGTTCTAGTGCTTCTATGCATTCGTCTGACGATTTGTCGAGTACAGATGTTACTTGTGTAGACATCCGTTCATACATTCTGTCAGCAATTTCTGCTAACTTGTCGATATCTCTGTCTTCGTCTCCAAACGCTAATTAATACCTGCTGAATGCTGTGAGGTAACTAACTGCCTTAGCCACAATTGGTAGAAAAACCTGGTGTCTGTCTACCTTCCAATCTCCTAAAATGTTACACATATGTCTTTTGAGCTGGGAAGGTGTTCTTTCACCCAGACTAACATTGCTGAGCAGCTGATCAATAGCTCTCTGATCTGGTCTGATAATGAAGCAATCTTAATAACCTTCTGCTTTAAGACATCGTATGGAGTCTCTGAATCTGGATTTATGAGGGTTTCCCGTACTTTCTCCGGCATGCAAGATTGAGCTTGCATAGCCAAATTTTGTAGTCTGAGAAGTGACGTGGTTAGCTATTTTGGAAGTAGTGTTCTAGGCGAGTGAACCAGAAATATGGATCATTAGGTTTAAAAGGTGGTATGGATATGGTAACGGCAGCCACAGACCTTGTACTTGAAGTGTCGTCATCAGTATTAAATGACATTACAAAAGTGTAGAAAATAATATATACAGGTGACAGAGAAAATACAAAGAGTAAGTAAGCACAAGCACAACAGTTTATTCAAAAATGTCCGAAAGTGGTCTGCTTACCGAAGGTTTTTTAAACAAATATCTCAGTAAATATAAATCCAAACGTCATGCAGTTATCAAAGTTAATACGGTAACAATGATGATTAAATCCACTCTGTGTGTGTACTTAGAAATGATGTCGTCGATCGATCAGCTATGTCGGGTTCACCAATTGTTGTGGTGCCCTATATATGATCAAACTAGCGTACACGTATATCTACCTAGTACTTCTTCGCTTTTATTATCGTCTCCTAACGTTGTGATTACTCGACATCGACAATGTAAGTGAAAAGCCACTTGAGAAAAAGTACGAATGTGTATATTATCGCAGTAATCAAAATTCAAAAGTTGAGCGAATTCAATGTATCAATGGTTAGTTAACACGCAATCAATTGCATGATAAACAAATAAAAATGTCCAGTTACAATAGTGAAAGTCTACTACGATGATGAATAATAAAAAGGATCACTACAATAGCACCATTAGGGAAAATGTTGCAACAAGTCGATTGAATGCACTAATAGCCGTATGAAAAGCTATCAGATTGCAGAATCGACAGAAATTCAGCCACAGTCATGAAAATCGTTTATTGTAATAGTAAAAATAATTCGAATCACTGTCTGTCTGTCTGTCTGTCTGGATTCAACATAGAACTTGGCACCGAAGTGCAGCAGTTCGAGTTGCCACGTTCCAAATAGCACACGAAGGTAGACAGGAAAATGAGTGAAGAGAATCAATAGAGTTTTGACAAGTATAAGAGTGAAACAGAATGAGTGATGGTAGAAAGGAATATGAAAGATTACAGAGACTGAATAAATCTGCGTAAGCTATTGACAACGATTTTGAGCCATGTCAACTATTGTCTCCAGCTATTGATTCTTAGAGTCCCGAGGGCGAGCCCCAACCCGGAAGTCTGCATCTCCCTACCTGACTCAGTTTAACTGTCAAGGATTTCATGGATTGATGAGGCCATGTTTCTGTTTGGCCACCACTTACTCTTTTCCAACCTGCACCTACCTATATCAGCTAGTAATGTCTGTCGGGGGAGGCGATGGTTAGGCATGCGCAGCACGTCACCTAGCCATCTCAATCTATGTAACTTTATAGCCTCTTCGATTGATTTTCCCTATTTGCCCAACACTCTGCGCCTAGCGTCAACATTACTTACCTTATTATGCCACCTAACGCGAGAGTGAGACCGTAAACATCTGTGGTCAAAAACAGACAATCTCTTCATGTCTTCCGCTCTGCATGGCCACGTCTCACCGCCATAGAGCAGGACGGAGCGAACTGCTGAGCAGTACACACGTCCCTTGGTTGATAGCCGGATGTCACGCCTACGCCAGAGATGGTGTAATTTAGCGAAAGCAGCTCGAGCTTTTTGGATCCGTGCTGAGATTTCGTCACCAATCAATCGATCCGTTGGTGCTGATACAACTTCCCAAATAGGTGAAGTGGTCAACATGTTCTATCACTTCACTCCCTATCACTAATCTAGGGGTAGACGTAGTCCATTCCTGTAGCAACATCTTACATTTTACAAGGGCGAATCGCATGCCAAACATACGAAGATTTCTGCTCAAGGTGTTCAGAAGACTCTGCATTTTGATAGCATCCTCCCCTAACAGAACTATATCATCTGCATATTCTAAGTCCATAAGACTATTGCTAAGTCGTTAAGTTCAGTTAAGGATATTTCCATTAGGATATCTATGATGAGGTTTAACAGGAATGGGGAAAGTGGACATCCTTGACAGACACCACTGGTTGTTATCAATTTAGATGACAATTCCCCATAAGCCCTTCCACGGCTACGTGAGTTTGAGTAGAGTGCCTTGATTAGTGCAATGTACTTTCTTGGCACTCCCTTCACAGTCAAACATTGCCATAGTACCTCTCGATCCACGGAGTCGAAGGCCGCCTTCAAGTCAAGAAATATGGCAACTGTTGGACGCCTAAAAGTGTGTCAATGTTCTAGGATTTGTCGGAGAGTGAAGATATGATCTATGCACCCTCTACCTGGCCTAAAGCCTGCTTGATTTTCCCTCGTTTGTTCCTCCTGAGTTCGGCTTAGTCTGTGCATGATTACTGAGCCTAGGATTTAGAGACTATGTTCGTCAGGCTGATTCCTCTATGATTATCACATGAGGACTTGTCTCCCTTCTTGAATATTGGTATAATAAGTGACTTACCCCAGTCTGATGGAACCGTCTCTGATTCCCAGACGTTACCTAGTACCTTAGTTAAACTGCATACTAGTATGTCACCCCCATATTTAAACACCTCCGGAATAATTCCGTCGGGTCCTGCCGCTTTGCCTCGTTTCAAATTACAGATAGCTTTTGTGACCTCACTTACAGGCGGAGAGTCAGTGTCTATATCCCATTCGGGTGTATGCTGGATGGCGGGGAGGCTCAGTGTGGCTGTAGTCAAGTTAAATTGTTCCTCAAAGTGTTCTTTCCAGCGTTCAAGGCGTCTATCCTGAGAGCTAATAAAGGAGCCATTTTTCTCAGAAATAGTCTCACTTATGAATTGCCTTCTCCCACCCGTTTCCCTGATGAGTCTAAAGAGTTGCCTAGTGTTGCCTATCGCCGATGCTTTTTCCATCTCCTTCGCCTTTGTCAACCACCACCACTGTTCACGGTCCTTGCGGAGACTTTTTGTAAGTTTCCTTCTGTGCAGCTTTCGCTCCTCATTGAATTCCGAGCTCGCCGGAATAAGTCTTCTAGCATCTATCAGTTCGGATGAGGCAGTCGAAATCCAATGGTTTTTACTCACCTTTGGATTTACCTTATTCACAGCTTTTACAGCTGTATCTATGGCTGACTGAATATTCTTCCAGGCTTCTTCAGGGTGAGCACAGCTGTCGAACTCAGATATGTGTTTAGCTAGTTCTTCCTCAAATACGGACTTATTTTCCTGATCGAGCTGGGGACGTGATGGTTTTACCGCCAGCTGTTTCCTATGTCCGTTCAGTCGTAAGCACACTCGAGTGCGGACCAGTGCGTGAACGGTATCTACACACGTGTTCCAGAAGGAGCGACAATCTTCTACCGACCCACGCCAACGACAGCTTATTGCTATGTGGTCTATTTGTGTTAAGCGTTGATTTGATGATGGGGGTCGCCAGGTCAGACAGTGTCTCTCCTTGTGTTTGAAGTTAGTGCTTACAAGAAACAAGTGATTATCTGAACAGAACTGTAGGAGACGGTCGCCGTTGTCGGTTCGCTGGCACGGAACTCCGTATGTGCAACCGACAACCTTCTCAGATTGACACAATTTCCCTACTTGAGCATTAAAGTCACCAGCTAAAATGACTATATCTGAGCGTTTAGCCTTTCGCAGCAAACTAGACAGCTTTTGGTAGAACTCATCCTTCGTTTCATCCGAACTGCAGTCAGTGGAGGCGTAGGCGGAGATTACGAAAAGTCATTGGCGAGTAGTGCAGTCCTTTCTCCTTTTTACTGATGCCTTCAGACGGACAGCACACATTCGGCTATCTACCGGGATCCAGTCAAGTAATGTCTTTTCTGCCGTAGTACTCAAAGCTATCCCAACACCAGCTAATCCTCGTGAGCTAGCTGTGGCATCTCCTAACACCCTCAAGGTGAATTTTGCAGATTCATCCTGTTGGCCAGGTGGCGCTAGGTGAATAACCACACTTGGGTCTTGTATGCGTGTTTTTGAAACACAACATACATCAATGGCTCGGGATGCCAGAGTCTTGGCTAGTGATGCTTGTTATCCTATTTGGCAAAGTGTCCTAACATTAAATGTTCCTATATGAAATTGGTGGCGTGGCTTTAGGAGACTATCGGCAGTGGTTTCTTGGCTTCCGTCGTTTCTAGTGGACACATAGTGAAGAGGAAGTGAAGAGCCATCAAGTAGAGGAGTTGCATCAGTAGAAGGAAGGCAAAATAATAGAGATGAAGATGAAGACAAAGATGAGTGAGGATTAGAGAGGTTTCGCGTGCACTTCGGATTGTGAGGACGATTGTTACTTCCCGGCTGCCGACACCGTGGAAGTTGGTTGCGCGACCGCAGAGCCCAGGGGACAACTGCTTGAGGCCGGTCACACGCGACCTGTTTTGTTTGTTCTTTTTTATTTGGTGTGTCTCAGTAGCATATTTATCACTTCTGCCCTGTGACACGGCAGCAGGAAGCGAGGTCGTTGTTAATCCGGGCCCCGACCGATCTGGCATGATATTTTGTGATTTTGTTTGGGTCATAGTATTGGATTGGGTAACTGCTTTTTGTCTAACCGCTATCCAAACAACCTTTCTGGCTTGGTAGGACCTCAAGCGACTTAAGTCTCAGCCAGTGTAGCTTGATAGGTCATTGCGGTGTTCAAGCCCGACCACCACATCCAGGTAGCAGCTTTCGGTCGGGATTCTAATGACTACAATAGACCCTTCTTAGAATTCACGTTTTAGAGGATTATATTTCATTTGAAACTGTGAGAGGCTTTCAAAAACAATGGAGATGAAATAGCTTTTACGCAGCACCATATTTCTCTTGTCAGTTTAATATGCACGAACAAAAATTTAATTCGGATAAGACTTGTGAATGACAAGAGTTCACGTTAAATTTTTTGTTTTGTTTCATTCCTTTACGCGTTCCCAGTTGAACATAAAGCGCCTTCAAGCTTGTGGCTGGCTTGAAGTTTTTCGGTAGGAGTGGTGTTAATTTTTGTGGGATGAGGTTGCTAGCCTCTTGCTAACCAACCTTCGCTCTTTCACCAGTCTTATTACTGGCTTAGCGAGAGAGGTAAATGAGTGCGTCCGTGGCCGGGAATCGAACCTCGAACCACATGAGGCATGGCGGGCGTGCATTCTACCATGGTACCACTGACGCACTGTGTACGTTTACTAGTTCTGTGTTAAAACACAGAGATTAACCAAAATGCGTATTTTCCAAAGTAAATAAGTGACTCAAGATATGTGTAGGTATTGCGAAAATAATTAAATAAAAATAATAAACGGAGGATTTGGGAGTTCTCGGGGACTTTATTAATATTGATAGAGGTTGAAGATAAAATCTTGTGGAAGCATAGAACTGCGTAAACAGCTTCACTGAAATTGATATTAATATACATATATATATTTAGAGATATCAGTAAGAAGACGTTATTTCTCTGAATTGTGTAATGTGTATTTGTGCAACACATTTCGAACAATCTGATCCATCACACATACGAACTTGTCATAGGAATGTCATATATGAAATTAATAAAGAGTTAAGAGATGAGAAAATAGACTATCTAGGTCCAGTTAAAAGGAGGACATATTGAAGGTCAAAATAGCAATGAAGATCAATCACTAAACCGAATAACAGAGGTAATAGTATATCTACCTAACTGGTATCAAAACGAAATTTACCAAGCAAGGTTGAATGTGATGACGAATTATTTTGAAAGCCAGCTACGGCTTCCACAAACATTAGGATACGCCTCAAACACACTTTTTAAAACTATCTATAAATTAATTTGATTTTTGTTTTTCAATTGCATTTCTTTACTCCCTCACTTCTCATTCAACTCCTACCTACCTACGCCTTATTACCTACCACTGTTGTTAACTTGATTCCCGTTGAATTTTAGTTGAATTCGACTCAATCCAATCCCATCAATTGTATTGCATCATTGAAATTTGCTCACTTAATTTTTCAAGTTTCTACCTGATCAACGCCTTTTGTATTGCATAATTCGTTGACTATGTGAAATTCAAAATTCGCGTGACACATCTGTGTGCAAATATTCCATTTGTTACAAGAGGAAAGGATGCTTGCTATGTGTATATATATATGCGATTGTACACCTAGAGAATGAAATGACATTGCTGAGGAAAGTGACACTTCTTTCATGTCAGTCTTTTCTTTCATGTAGTATTTATTATAACTCTAGCGTATATTCTCAGTGAATTTCTATGGTATGTCGTTTCTTTTTGCATATGAAACGAGCATTGTTCATCCTATACACACACACACAGTGTTATTCTAACAGGTTGAATTCATCAGACTGCTTATATGCAGAGTAGACTAAGGAAATGTGATGAAAGTCCAATAAATAGTGAGTAAGTGATGCTTGTCGAATACTGACTGACTGAGTGGTGACTGAGGAGCATCCATGTCACATATGGATGGTGGAATATCATTATTGTGTATAGTTTGTAGTTTCTATGGTGTGTGTGTGTGTGTTGAATTCACTTTAATTCCCTATTGGCTGTTCACACATCCATCATAGTAGAATGTGGTGTATCTCTCCATCTTTTCCATCTTCAATTTCACACACACACACACACACACACACGTAAAAGTCTTTGAGAGGGCCTACAGGAATAGAGACTGTTCACTTTCCACTTACACTTTATACTTCTGATAGTGTCATTATTATTATTAGAAGAAGAAGAATGGATACTGAACAGAGAATACTCTTTTCGATAACCCCTTCATCATCATCATCAGGCTCTACAGTTATATATCCATCCATTATAGTGAATAATGAATGAATGAATGAATAAGTGTTATGAACAACATTAATGTTGCTGTTCAAAAAATAACATCGAATCAATAATAATAATAATAATAACCCCAATGGATTACAGCTCAATAGCATCAACATAACAATATTCTGAATGTCAGTTGACTTTAATCACGGCTATATATGTAATATAATAATCATGGATTTGTAACTGTACAGCCTGAAGAAGAATTCATCGACGAAAACAATTGTTCGCTCAAAATCATCATCTTGTTTTACTTCAGTTCAGTTCTGCGTGGACCTGTCGTGCACACTCCATGTACATTCACTCTGACCTTCCTTCACCTGTCTATTACCAAGCTTCACATTGTGAACATTTCATACTTTAGACAGACAAAGTTAATTTGGTGTCATTTCGAGAATCATATTTTTGACATTGACCAAAGCTTTCTCGCTGAACAATTAGAATATTCGTAATATGTTGCAATAATAATACGTGAAGCTAATTCGCTGTGTTGTTCACACCGTTTTGCATCAGGTAATGAGATTGCAGTTACATTTCATGTTCACTGTGTCTGGGTTTCTGCTTGTTTTTGCATTTACTGTAATTAAGATTCTGAGCATTCACGCCCAAACGCGTCTATTTACTCTGTTATTTTTAGTTAGTTAGTTAGAAAAACACTGATATTAATTGAAATACAAATTTTTGGGTTTTTCAATATTCATGTAATATTTTACTAGAATTAAACCAGAAAAACAATTTTATTACGATAATATTAATATCAGTGTGGTGAAAACTGCGTCAACATTCAACGATGACGATAGAGATGAGATTAGGCAGAGGAGAAGGAGCAGGAAGAAGAAGAAGTATAAATATGTCTCAACTGTCGAGATTAAAAAAAGGTGCATATGCTCAGTTCCTTCCAAACTGACAGATAAAATCCACCTATTCATATACAAGACATAATTAATCATAGAAGTCAGCAGAAATGGACATTCACCTTTAACAACACTACTACTCGTAAATCTACGCACGCATCACACACACACACACACAACTAATCTAGTATACATAGACGGAGGTGGGATTATTTGATTGAAAGCAATTGTTACTGTTACTGTTTGTCTATCTATCACTGTCCACAATGAATTATTCAGACGGACCTTGGGTAATTTTTCAACCGTGTGATATACTCACGCATGGTAGTAATTGGTCTCATAGACAACATTTCCGATGTTCTCTTGCACAATTTGTTGGTGTCTGGTCAGGTTATGTACTGCCAGTTGTCACTGTGTTAACAGCAATATTCAATCTATTGATCTGTGTATCAATCACACTGAAAGGCAGTAAGGTGTCGAAACAAATGATTTACATATCCGGTGTCTGTTTATTCAGTGTTATATCGAATGGTGTGTTGGTGTGGTTGCGCCAATTCCCTTCTGTTGGTCTACCCTATGCAACAAATCGAAAGACATACTTCACATTTATATTTATTTCTCCGTTCGTCTGTCGGCTTTATCGTTTTGTCTACACATTTTCTTGTACAGCAATGTGTAATATGCGAGTGTGTGCTTCTCTGTGCCGATGTTTAGCTATTTGCACTCCAATGAAGTATAAAAGCTGTTCAAATCGTTATGCCTGGTATATTTATGGTATAATTATTATTGTCAGTGCTTTTCTAATGCTTCCATTTGCAATCTATGCAGATTGGTTTCCAAGCAATGGTAAAATCAGGTGTTGGTATAATCCACACGATGTGGGCTTACAGATTTATCAAGCTCTACTATCGAATCTTGGTCCTGTTCAGAATATACTACTAATTATTTTGGATTTAACTTTTGCTATCAAAATTCGTCAACAGAGGCATGGCGCTTTGATAATTGCATCAACTCAGGTAGAGCGTAAGCAACTGCGAATTTCCATTTTACTATTAATCTCATCAGTTACATTCATTTGTGTAGCAGTGCCACATGGTGTATTCTACTTACTCGGTAGGATATATATAATCAAATCACGAGAAAGGAGAGCAGATGGTTACCTGCATTTAGCTACAGTTTTCTGGTTTGTAAATGATATCAGAGAATTGAGTGATATAGTTATTTATCTTGTTTGCTTTAAAGCATCCGAACAAATTTTCGCACATTTCTCATCTATGTATGAGAAAATTGTTGGTGGGTTTAAAGTTTCATTCAATAAAAAAATACATTGGTGCATTTCGGAGGATTTCAGAGTGACGATGCCTCGAATACTGAAGTGAAGTGAACGTGACATTTTGTTTCATCTTTGCTGTGCCAACAATCTGACAGATTAGTGTTTTTGAAGACATACACTCACTCACTCACTCACTCACTATGTGTGATGGCATCATCAGTCTCTCTCGGAACTTGTCGTCAACATTGTGTGTGTGTGTGTGTGTATTTCAACTGATCACCACACTTGGCTGTTGTTGTTGTTGTTGTCATTTTCATCAAGCTCTTGTGTTTGTCATTGTTTTTGAAAGAAACAGATTGTCATTGAATATGGTTTTCATTACAAAATTGATATTTTCTTCAGTGATGTGACGTGACGTGACGTGGAGTGAATGCAACTAATGTCTGATTTCAAGGTGTGTGTGTGTGTGTGTAATACTCGTGCGGAAACAGGTTTCAGGTACAAAACAAAACTGGTAATTCCCCTTCGAGTTCTTCTTCACACTTTATCACACTTTTTATTTTGCTATGTGATTTAACATTGAATTACCGAGTACAGAAGTAGAATGGAGTGTTGTTTGGTTGATGATGGAATCTAGACCGGAAAACTCTGCATCCTATCTAAAATGCATCAACTGAATGTGAGAGGTGTTATCGTATTCCCACCGGTGCTCGAACCCAGTACCCATTATATATGTGTATGTTTATATATCAAATGTCTAAGTGTTATTTGCAGTAGACATTTATAAAATTATATTTGTAAAATCTCAGCGAAACTGAAATGTGTAATTCCAACGTTTCGTTCGGCAATCTGCTCCGAACTTCTTCAGGGAAATTAATCGAAATTAACACAATAGAGATTGATATATAAAAGGAACAACTCTTGTTTTTTAATCTCTGCCCAATCATGAGCCATGCAACAGTCATCAACATGTATAATAAATAAATAAATAAATAAAATTGTATGTTTATATATAAAAGTACATCTCTTGTTTTTAAATTGTTTGTCCTGTCATGTGAATCAAGGAACAGCTATCAATATGTATAATAAACAAAACAAAACAAGAATTTTTTATATGAACTGTGATCAAAATTTGACCTCAGACTTTCAAAATTAGTCTACTTTCGTTAAAATATATGTGTAAATGCAGTATACAATGGTGTGTGTGTGTGTATGTGTGTGGGTGAACAGTCATAAAACATTTGTTATTCTCATATGAGCTGTGATGAAGATTTGACCGGTTACTTACAGAATAATTGAGATTTTTTACAAATATAATATAATTTTTATAAATTTGATATTCTCTCCATAAGAAGACGTAGACAATCGGGAATTTGATGAAGTGTGACTAGTTGTTGAAAACATATCCAATTTATTTATTAGTCAGGATTTGCCATGCATCAGCTAACATCACACCACACCTTCACGTCTGTTCAAACTGTTGGCATTCACCCATATATGTAGGGCTTCTGCATCAGTCAGTCTTTCTTTATATGAACCAAAACCTTTCTGTAAAACCTTAGTCTTATCAAAGTCGATTTTGTGTCCCGTTTCTATCGAATGCAGTGCAATCGCTGAGTTGTTTTCTAGCTTCTTCAAGTCTGCAGAGGTCTTTGGAACCACATTTAGACATTGTTTATGCTCTTTTACTACTATATTTACCTGTCTGGAAGTTTCTCCCATATATACGGCGTTACAATCTCCACAATTGATCTGGTATACACAATTCTGCTGATTTTCTTGTTCTGTTTTATCCTTAACCTTCACCAGTAATGAGCGTAAGGTGTTTGATGCACGAAAATACACTCTTATATTATGATCGTTAGGATTCGCTTTATTTATCAGCGATCAATTATTTTGCAACTATCCGGTCAAATCTTGATCACAGTTCATATGAGTACTTTGCAGTAGTTTGCTAAATCGTTACATCCAATCCAAACAAATGATGTTCATTCTGATGAGTAGTTAGTTATGTTGTGAATAAATGTTTGAAGGGCGTCACAGATGGAAATTGAATTGAGGAAAGTATAGTCTCTAGATAGCAGATAATTCTCATGCTTAAGTTTAAAAAAACATTTGAGATGTGTGAATAGCAGCTGGTACGGCTACGGAGAAGGTCAGATAAAATCTATAAGAAGTTATATTTTGGCCCTTCATTTGATTGAAGACACCGGTCACCAAGTGGACAGAAGTAGTTCCAACTGGTGTCAAAGTTATCTTACTCATTCCATCGACCCGTGTGAACAAATTTGGATATTGAGTATATGATATTCATTTTGATGATACAGCTTTTTGTATTTCCCAATGAAGGAATGAATGAAAAAGAGCAAAACGATATTGCTGTTTTTACTGACGTTTCGCTATTTAATGCTGCTGCTAATAGCTTTATCAAGGTAGAATTATTAAACCAGGATTTACAAAATCCACTCAGCATATATATAACAAAGAGAGGTTAAGAGGTGGGTGAGAAAATAGACTAATTAGGTCAAGTTAAATGGAGGACATATTGAAAGTCAAAATAACAATGAAGATCAATCACTAAACCAAATAACAGAGGTAATAAATAGTACATCTGTTATGGTATCAAAACAAAGTTTACTAATTTGATGATATTAGATCGTTGGAGGCAATCGGCCACAGGAAGCGATCCCGAATAGCTCAGTGGTAACGACTCTGACTGCAGTACTCACTGGTTGACGCGGGTTCGAATCTCAGAAGAGACATGAGCTGTTCCTTCAATGTGGTTGCAGATACGCCTTGCTGACTGACTGGTGAGTGCCAACTAGCACGAAACCTCGGTCAAGCAAGGCTTCCTCTGGCCGATTGCCTCCAACCATCTAATATCATCAAATCAATGTGCACCGTGATGGCGAGCTACCTAGAATGGTGGCCACATTACAACCTGACTGACTGACTGATAGAATTCAGTCTGCACCAAAGACAGGAGGACTAGACACATCACACTAGTTACTGGTGTCAAATCAAAATAAAGTTTACTCACTTGAACATCGTTCGTCAGTCTGGGGTCATTTTTCGTTGTAAAGTTGTTCAACTGGTAAAGATAACAAAACCAAGTGTAGATGACTGTTGGATTTGATCAGTGTGTAAAATTATAAAAGCAGTGTGTGTTTACATAGTGAACTTGCTTATCACATCCGTGTTGATTTTGTCTCTTCATGGGGGATGGGAGGGAGGTTTCGTAACCAGTCAGATTCTGTTTTAGTCCATCATTCCTTTTCAGTTCAGGCAATTTCCATTCCACTTGATATGAAGTGCTGGCTTCTGATGATATGAGACTTTCTTTGTGATATCCGAAATGCTTTTAATGCACAGCGATTTCAATATTGTCAAAATCAATTTTGTCGCCTGATTCTTTA
The DNA here is from genome assembly GCA_944472155.2 of Trichobilharzia szidati. Classification (NCBI taxonomy): domain Eukaryota; kingdom Metazoa; phylum Platyhelminthes; class Trematoda; order Strigeidida; family Schistosomatidae; genus Trichobilharzia; species Trichobilharzia szidati. The sequence continues at coordinate 104,149,467 of OX235273.1, read as the reverse complement.
GCGTGTAGACAAGATGTGGCTGGCTGATGATTTTTCAGGCTTTTCTAGTTCAAGCGGATTTATTTCTTGGTGGTCGAACAGATGCTCCACGGTGTTGAATTCTTTTCATTTTGATGCATATCGCATCACATTCCAAGCAAGGATTTTATTTTATAGACACAATTAGTAGATAGAGAATCTTTAGGGAATTGGTCTTTTATATGGACAAGTTTGTTTCGTAGTGTGCGTGTCTGATGTCTTGAAGAAAACTCTAATGTCGAGCTGATGGATGGAGTACTCTTCTGATATCGTCTGACGTCTCTGCTCTATATGGAATTACGACTGATGAGGTACATGTTTTCGGAATGCACTTTCGACAATATCAGTGTTGATTTTGTTGATGAAGTTCGTTGGGTTGGGTAGTTGTTTTGATCGTGGAGAGTTTCAGTAATGTTTGATATTTCTTCTTCCACTTTTTCTTTCTCATCCGTAAACATGAGAGTGTGTGTTCGTCTAAGAAGACTTGAAACAACCGAAATCTTCGCGTTGATTTCGTGTGATGATCTGAAGTCTAAATATTTGTTGTTGGAGTGGTTTTTCTTCCTGAATATGCATATACTAAAATGTCCGTTTTCCCTCCTCTTAACTAGCCAGGCAGTCTTGAAATGGTAGTTCACCGATGTCTGATTCTGCCTGCTTCCGAAGTAAACTGGATTCTTGGAGATACACAGTTTACACAGTTTCTCCAGGAATGAACTGTGTAGATCTGGCTCGTTCTAGCGCTACAAAAGTATCATCTACATATGTCAACCATATATTGGGAGTGAGTATGCTTGAAAAGATTTTATTTTCGAATCTATTCATGAAAAGGTCAGCGACTATTATGGGGGCGACTGGTGAACCAATAGCAACGCCACTTGTGTGTCTTTAAAAGCTCTCTTTAAATGTTTAATTATTACTTTCTAGACAGAATGTCAAACTCTTAATTATTTCACTGGTGTCCAGTGGACATCTTTGTAGACTGGAAATGATATCAAGTCTTTCAGTGATTGGGATACTAGACTAGTATATAATGAGTGAATATCACAGCTTACCATAATGTCGTCTTCCTTCTCAATTTCTCGGTGTTCTATTTGCGATTTGAAATCATATGAATTTCTTAGAATATTTTGAGTGTCCTTTTGTAGTGGTTGTAGTACCGAGAGTAAGTATTTAGAGAGGTTGTATGTCGGTGAGTTGTTGACTGGTCTACTACTGGTCTCAATGGAACTGTGGGTTTATGTATCTTCGGAATCTTGAATGTGGAATCTTGAATGTAGATTTTAGTTTTGCTTTTAGTTTATACCAGAGAGAATTTCCAATTTCGGGTTTCATTTCTTGAAGGAGTCTGTTTGTATTTAGTTTCATTTTGTTGAATTCGGCGGATTTCTTCTTCTTCTTCTCTTCAGTGAGTGAGTTAGCGTGGTCCTTCAGATCGGAGGTGTTCAATCGCCTTCTTCTTGTTAAGCTGTCTCGTTATTCACCCTATTCATGTGTCCCCTTGCAAATCTACTGGGACAACTGATTTGGACCAGTGTATTCTGGATGTATCTTAATTCATTTTCTAGGGAGTAATCAGCACAGGTTTATGACTTTCTTGCATAATGAATAGAGGAGTTCAACTAGCCAGTTTGCCACTTCATGGCAGCTGCAATTAGACATTTTTAGGACTGGCCTAAGAGGAAAATCTGGCTTATGTACTTTGGGCAAGGCATACAGTCGTGAAGTGTTTCTTCCAGTAAGTTTAGGAGAGTTGTCGGCTGCTTTTGAGATTACTCCGGTTTTCTTCAGCTCTTGCAGAGCGTTTGTCAGCTGCTTACCAGCCTTTCCCTCTAAGTTTGTTGGATTGTTAAGCTTTAGGAATTTCATTTCATCGATTGGAAGCGAATTACTCTTATCAGCATACTCACGCTGACTCATCAGTCCTACTCCTGCTCCTTAATAAGGCCTATCGATTATGATATTTTCTTTGTTTCTTAAATTCAACAGTAAACTAAAGTCATTGGTATGATGAAACAAATATGACTCGTACTACTTATTAATGGGAAGTAGTATAAAGTTTAACACAAAAGAAGAATGAAAATTGATGAAAAAACAGAAGAAACAATAGTTGAAAAAAATTAGTTCCTTCTATGAAACTGAACAAAGCAATAAGAAAACGTAATTCATCTGAATCGTGTAATGTATTTGTGCAACACATTTTGAACACTATGATCACACACCGACTTGTAAGAGAAATATTTACATGGGAATGCATTTTAACCTCCCACTATTCCTTGCCCTTGAAAGAGTTACGAGGAAGCCTTAATATAACAAATACGAAACCTGATAAAGGTTCTAAAGTCATCATCAAGAACAAAAGTTACTACAAATCAAAAAGGTTATCTATTCTTGATGATGAAAGCAATTTTATCCGTGATTACTCTTCAAAAGATACTCAGTTGTTGCAAGGAATATTGACGCCTAATCCATTGAAACTTGGGGAGACATTCTTACAACACATAAGCTGCAACTATACGGTGTAATATCAAGTTTGAAATATATTTTAGTGTATTTTTCAACAATTATGCGAATTTTTTGTATCTAAATTCTGATTAGCTGTCCAAAGTCACTGTGGTTTTGGCTACGATAGTTTAACTTTGCCTGGAAAGGCTTTGAAAATACGCTATTGTGAATAATACGATTTGAAGGCATTTGTGATTGATCAAAACAAAAATATGGAAGCTAATTGTAGCAAATTGTAAATTGATGGAAGATGACATTTTTGGTAGCCCAAAATGAAAGCTCAGAGAAACGATAGTATGATCGAAAAGCCCATCTATAGAAATGAAACCTGGACCGGACAATATCTTCGCGAAAACTGCTTCTCTCTTATAAGCTGTAAGCGTGCATTAGCGAGGCCACCCTAAGAAGTTGTTTTCACCCACCTAGCTGGAAAAATGTCCAGGTTTTGTTGAAAAATGCCTAAGTGGGAATGAATATCTCAAGGGATCTATAATCAAGTATAGTTGGATAAAAAGGCAAGAAATTGAAATCCTCAGCTGTGGAAAACTAGAAAGTCTGTAAAGGATAAAACAATAAGCTCATTAAATGTATGAAATATCAGAATAAAACTCCAAGACAATCAAAGATATTGAGACAGTCTATCATAGATGTATGAATAAGTAAGTTATAAAATGGTAACAATTACTTGAGAATAGAGTGATAGTTCACTCAGAAAAATTAACAGTATAATACACAGATACGCTTCACTACTGGGCTGTGTCCGGTTTTGACGGGTCTATGGACAAGAATGAGATGTTCCTTTAAGTCTCAAAGAATAGCAGGGCAAGTAGACAGTAGAAATCACTGAGAAGACGAAGGCAGGGACAGCATGACTATATTTTCATTCTATCGTGAAAGGTACTTATATTCTACAAAGAAGTTGATTAAATAGGAGTGAAACTTGTACAAATTTATTTTTCAGGATTCCACTAGCCTCTATTTCTCTTGCATTCAAAGGAGAAGCAGTAACCCAAAAAATTCACAAAATAATAAAATGAGCAGTAAAACGATGTTTCCCTGTAGCTAAATTCCTATCGTTATACTGCAACTCATGCTAAGTCAATGTAAACTGGATAAGTACTCTGCTGATGGTATTTCCAAACGCATCTGCCATTGTGTCACCGATTACATTGAAAGGACAGGACGAATAGCTTCTGTCCAGTTTCTTGAGCATAGTCCAAAGAAAAATTTCCACCTAACGAGAAGCATATATTCACAAAATACAATTCATAGACACCTCATGGATACGCAACATTTTGTCCAAGATATCCTAATCGGTAAAAATATTAAATGTACAAATAACAGTCAAATTTACTACGAATTAACGAAGTGATTGCAGACAAACATATACACAGAGAAAAAGACTGTGATCGATCTCTCATTGCCATGGTAACTGAAATTTGTTCTCGATTATACTGATTAATCATCCATATTAGTGATTTCAGCTCATTGAGCAAATTCCATATTTATGAAATATAATTTTATAGAGTTGATTTTTAGACTTGTAAGCTAACATTGTCTGTTAGATAATTCTATGTTCTATCATATACCCCTCCACCTATTTGTACTTTGAAATTTAGATAAATTCATAATGAGTTTTAAAAAATTATTATATTTCTTACATTTTGCATGCGTTAAATACTACAACATGATGTGTGCCATCATTCTAACATTCAAGTACGTCATTATCAGTCACTTATAAACATCATAACTTCACGTATTCTAAAGCAGAAAAAATATAAACACAGAATTGCTCAGAGGCAAGATATAAAGTGTGAAAGCAGGAAAGATGCAACACTATCTGGTCTTCAGCTTAATCATAGTCATTACCATCTACAATGTGCACGGTGAGTATTTGACAATCGCTGGCAATCGTAGTGTTTGGTGACTTGTGTGTGCAATTTATCGATTGCGTTTAATTTGGACTTCTGAACATTATATGTCACGTCCTATGGGAAACGCTGCACCCGGCGATCTGATAAATTATGGACTAACGAAACCCCGCAGTCGAAGTGTCAATAATGTAAAATTAGAGAATATACTTCGGATCGTTTTATTCGATGGCTCTGATAACCATTTTCTTCACCATTTCATATGCATCTAAAGTCGTCTGCATGTGTTATCCCATTATGCAGTAAATTACAACCGCTATAATTCTGAATGCATTCCACGCATGAAATGTTTGCGTCTTTCATTCACAAAACAATTGTGATATTCATTGCTGTTGGTTCATTCCGTGAATCATCTTTTGCAACCTCACCCCACTTTCATCAATCATATTCAGTCTTTCTCATATGATGACCTCATTTCGTGATCTGGTTCAACTTTATTGTCTTAACTGTTTGTCGATTTTGCTGGATCAGTTTGAGACACAAACAGTTAAGACGAGAAAGTTGAACCAGATCACGAAATGAGGTCATCATATGAGAAAGACTGAATATAATTTACGAAAGTGGGGTGAGGTTACAAAAGATGACATATGTGGAATGAACCAACAGCAATGAATAGCACAATTGTTTTGTGAACGAAAGACGCAAATAGTTCATGTTTGGAATTGGGTCACCAAATCAAAACTATCAGATATAATCGGTGGGGTTGGATGGGGTGATAACTAAGCGAATGCTCGATAAAATATGACACCAACAAGATTGTGTAAATTATTGGTCATCAGGTGAGAGTCTGTGCGTGCACAATGTGGTGAGTGATTTGTGAGGTGTGTGTGAGTGGATGATTAGGAGGTATAAAAGTGAGTGAGATTGTGATAAATGTCAGAGGCCACGTGAGTCACTTTTCAGGGCGAAATACAAAAAGAGTGCTAGAACTTGGTGGAGAGATGCAACAATATCTGGTCTTCTGCTTAATCACTGTCATTGCCATCTACAATGTACACGGTGAGTATTTGAAAATCTCTGTCAATCGTAGTGTTTTTTGTGATTTGTGTGTGCTCGTGTGCTTGTTTGCTCGTTCATGCTTTTCAGTGCTCACTTCTACCAACTCCTGTATCGACGTGAGTGTCAACGTGAAGTGAATGGGTGCGATTCTGTGTGAATATTTTTGTGTGGATGTGAGTTCGACGTATATTTAAGGTTCAATGGAGTGATTATTATTCGAGGCGAGATAAATTTCGGGTGGGTGTAAGACATATGTGTCACTGTTCATGATATATTGAATAAAAGGAAAGACAACTGAGCGAATGAAATTCGCTTTATTGGCAAAATCGTCTTCACAGCTGCTGTACAGTCGTAATTATATTTGCCAAACATGTATAATAGTCGATTGTTGAGTAATAAGGATGACATTAATGATACAATTGCTCAGTTATGGCTTACAAAGTAAAAGTGAGAGTTTGAAATTATGCAATACCCAGTGGAACTAAGAAAATGAGGGTTAGAAATTTCGTGAGGTCAAAATTGTTATTGAATGAACAGAAAGATAGTTGAGTGTCCATGTAGCAATAACTGGTGAAAATGTATCCCGGAAGAAAATGATATGTCTTGATGTTACGTCTCTCTTCACCAATGTTCCTCTCACAGAATGAATTTGTTTTATATGCGAATTCAATGTGGATAGTAATATGGACGTGGGTGTTTCGATCCACTGTTTAAAGGAACTACTATTGAGATGCACTTCCAATATCCAGTTCAAGTTCAATAACACACTGTAGAGACAATGAGATGTAGTGTCAATGGGGTTGCAATTAATTCCTTTACATGCAAACTGCTTCCTGGTAAGTCTAGAGAATAGTATGTTACTATCCACTATCGATAGTTTTCATATGTATCAAAGATACATGGATTATACTTTCAGCATATGTGACGAGAATGCTAACATCGAAATAATAACTAGGGATTTCAACAACTACCATCATGCTATCGAGTTCACGTCGGAATCAGAGATGAACTCGGAATTCTTTTTTTTGATGTTCTGTTAAGAAAGAGATTTGACGGTTCTCTTCGAAAATCAATCTACAGGAAACCTTGATGAAATGGCCAATACACAAATTTTCATAGTTGGGTCCTTTTGAGAAAATGAAGAGAAATCTAATCCACTTCTTCTCCTCAAAATTACGAAGGATATGTACCAGTGATCCAGTTGATGGTGAACTGTAGCAACTCAAATAAGTTCCAGTGAAAAATGGATATCCTCCAAGATTCATCGAGAAAAACATGAAAGGAAAGCATTAACCCGACAGAACGCAGATGACACCGAGGAAATTCTGTTCATCAGGGTTGAATTCAAAGGTGATAACGCAGCTGACATTCTGAAGAACCACTTATCCAGATCACTGAGAAAAGTCTTCTCTTCAGCTGAGCTACGGATCAATTTCTGCAGCCGACAAATGATCAACGGATGTGTGGAGGATAAACTACCACATTGGGCCACTTCAATGTGTGTTTATAAATTCACCTGCTCGTGTGGAGCTAGTTATATTGGCCGCAAAAAGCGCACACTTTCCAAACGCATCTCTGAACATTACCCAGGATGGTTAGCAAAAGGATAATGAAAGACAGTTACTAGCTCAATTCTCGTGAACTGTAGCCCCGTAGCTTCGCCAGAGTGGTCTTCCAAGTTTATCTACAAGGTGAGGTCATATGGTACAAAGGGCGTCAGGTTTCGGCATTTCTGTATGGCGGAGGCTTTGGCAATTCTTCAATACAACCTCAAAGTCTGTGTGCAGAAAACGGTTGTCTAGTCTCATATTCTACCATGGTACTAACCTCTTCTTTAGTCGTTCGCTATAATATTTTATTTGTAATTTTCAATGATTACTTTGCTTTAATAATTTATTCACTACTATCACTCTCACATGTTCCTTTTGTACGTTTTCTCACCCTCTTCACACTTGTTAAACTGACACTCAACTACCTTTCTTCTCATCCAGTAACAATCTTAACTTTATCAAATTTCTAACCATTTCTGTCTCTGTTACTTTGAGTATTACGTAAATTCTAACTTTTGTTTTTACTCTGGAGGCCATTTCTGAGCAATTATATCAATAATGTCACCCCAACTACTCAATAATGGACAATTATACAGTTTTGGTAAATATAAATACGACTGTACAGCTCGTGTGTAGCTGATTTAGTCAAATCGACACTGAATTATCTTTTATCTCATTCATGACTCAATGTGTATTTTCGGTGATATTTGGATCATAATGTTAATGATGTTAATGTTTCTGTTGTCTGAATTCTATTGCCAGTTGCCTCAAAGGTTTGCGTTCCACTGGGAGAACGTTGTAATTGGCGTGGACTCAGAGACTGCTGCTCACCATACAAATGCAAAGAGACTGGAAATCAGTCAGGCCAGTGTGTCCGTAAATGTAAGGATTCGTATACCGTGTGTCGAAGTGATGACGAATGTTGTAGCAGCAACTGTTTCCATGGGTTTTGTGGAGCGATATAGACCTGATTTTGTTTGATGTCTATGTTGATTTGATTTCTGCATCATGATTTCTGCCAGGATACTAATCACACTTTTCATTAAATATATAATCCAGTAGGATTATTTGATCGTCCTACACTTCGTAACCCTTTAGTTCACACCTCTTGTCATCTTCCTTAAGTGATTTCATTATTATTTTTGAAATTATACATGAGCTAATATTTGAATTTTTAAATTATTTTTTGGATTCATCATTTATATTGATTTTTGTCTCTGGTATGTAGAAGATCTGCCTCACCGACACAGTGCCTTTTTACATTTTGATAGTTTTGCAACGTTCCAAAATATTTTATCTAATTATTCTTCCGTGATATGTTTTCGTTGTTTGGAATTTTCACACTCTGAATATTATTCATGTTAGTAGCACATGGCACGATCACTACTGAGTTGATATTTCTTGAAATCGTTTAGAATGCGGTTCTGTTTTATTTCTAATTTTGCATCATTGTATTCTGTGATTTGAATAAACTTGATTCTTACTCTTTAGTCAAGATTTCTACACACTTCTTAGATGACCCTGAAGTTAGTTCATGGATTCGCTCTGCACGCAGAATAGAGCTTTCGCGGGATACATTTTCCTTTCTGTAAGTAATGGAGGGCGTGTTTTGCATGATAAATTCAGCTAGATTGATCTGAGTACGGCCAAATTACTTTCTCTTAGATGATTAGGATAATTTATAGACAGAGAATTATGAAACCGGCATTGATAGCTTATTATTCATATGTATAAGAATTATTATCTTTCGTAAAGAAAGTAGACCAAAGTCTTTCTGCGGAGACGGATATCTCCCGTGAAACAGAGAGGCGGTTTGCTGCTATAAACAAGTATGAGCCCTACTGAATCCTAGAATCAGATAGAGAGGTCATTACTGGGCAGAATATACGTGTATGCCATTCGCAGTGTAGGTTTTCAGGTTGACCATTTCCATTTGGAACAATTTCCAGAGTGTTTCCGCTCTTCGTACTTCAACAAGGTTAACCTTTTGCTGCTGTTGTTGCTGAGGTGCTGGAGAATGCGTTAATTTCATGTGTGTAATTTTGACGCCTTTCAATCACAGATAAATCGTGTAAGCAATTCACGTTGCATATATTGTATTCAACGTATACTTGCTGCTCATGAATATTGCTCTATTCTCGGAATTATCCCTCTAACTGTCAAACTATCTCTCCTCTAAATCCAATACACAGTACTGATAGGTCATAGAACCTACCTACACACATCGCACACGACATCGAAACTCATATCGTCGAAACACTGACTTAGTGTATTTCAAGCTATCAGTCACGAACACAGCCTGGTCTCTATACACGCTTTCCTCATTCTCTCCATCGAGAAAACGTTTTCATCAGTGAAGTGGCACATATTGTGAGTGTTGTGTTAAGCGTCTTACATTTTTTGCTTGACCATGTGCATAGTAGATTGACGTGATTTTGTTGTAAGGTGAGTCTCTTCATTTAGTCCAGGATGAATTGCTAAGGTTTTTCTTTGAGGCCATTCAATGCTTTCCTTTGACTGATATTCAGCCGAAGACTTGTACATGAATTCTGAGATGTCTCAGTGACCTTCACTTGCATGACTTGCACTGCATTCCTTCGGAGTCATGCTAGCCAATACGTTTGACAGTCTCTGGTTTTAGGATATCTTCAGGTTGGATTTGGACATGAGTGTAGGTTACAGAGAGCTAATATTCTTCGAAATTTGTGTGACTTAAATCAGGAGCTAATGAAGCTGTGAATCTGAGGTTATGCTAATCATTCGGGAGTGTTTCGTTTCTTCACGCTTCGGTAAATCAGCGATGAGTGAATATGAACATTGAAGACTTCTCTGGAACTATGTAGATCGGTGGAATTTATTGGTGGTTCGGTGAATGAATGAATAAATGATTCGGAACTCAAGTATTCTCTGGTTTGCCTTATTAGGTTTCACAGGATGTACTTAATGATTCAAATTTTCGTTCTATTCCAATCAAAGTCGCATTGGATAGCTAGCGAATGTACAACTGCATGGAAACTAGTACAAAATGCACCTCAATGAATAGATTTTCGAGTGTCTGAGTACCACTCAAAAGACTCAGACCAATCGATAAATATTGGTGGAGACGAGAACGATTGGTAACGGCCACAGGCAGATCGTCGTCAGGATGGATACACTCCTTGACTGTGAGTATTACTGTGGCTGGATTTTGAGAAAATATTATGTTGATTAGTTTACTGGTGAATTTGTGTATGTGAGGTAACACAAATCGTTTGGGTGTCGTTCGATTCTCCAAGCTTCGGTTATTGTGACATGAGCGAGTATGATGACCGAATTTTTCCTGAAGTCATATGAATCAGTGAAGACCACTTTAGTATGCACGACTGATTTGTTTAAGAGTGGAGTGAACGCTTCACCTCGATGATAACCTTATGAGATAAGTGAGTGTAGAATATGCGAAAGCTTGTGTTGCTTTGCTTCCAAACTGGTGTCATATGCGACTGAATAAATCGGTTCTCAGATAGTGTGGTTGCAGATATCCAGAAGAGTGATATGCCAACCCTATGTCTGTAGATACGGTAATGTGGTCGTCCAGTAGTTTGATGATTGATGCGCGAATATGTCTACCGGGGTTCATAGATTGAGCCTACTAATTTGTGACCTCTTAGGTGTCATCAGTCTGAACTCTAGTTTGAGTAGCTGTACAAATAAATATTTGACAGAAGCTAGTCCTGGGAATTTGTGCGTGGGGTGACCACACTCTGCATGTAAATTGTGTGATGAGTCATGTAATGGAGTAAAAATTTGTCGGAAGTGAATGGAAGTTGAGCAAATTGTGATGGTGTGGATGATGGTTATGATGATGATGATGATGATGAAGATCTCAACAATACTTCTACTTCTTCTTCGACTACTAATGACCATAATATCAGTAATAATTACAGTGGAAAGCAGGACGATTAAAGAAACAAATGTTGAGGTAGACATAGTCGATCAACGACACGGAAAATAAATAATCCGACTGAGTGATGGTAGATTGTGAGCGAAGCAAATGAATTCTGTTTTCACAAAGGTGTTTTGAGATTACATGATGACAAGAGAGGAGGGATCATACTTGTACACGTAGAATGGTGGTGGGTGGTGGTAATATCGTCAGTTGATTAGATTTCATCTGACCACTGAGGAGATGATCGCTGAATATACTTCTTCTGAACGCATAGTTTAGCCTTAATAGTTTGAATGAAGTAGATGAATACCGAGATCAGCGGAAGGATTCTATGAGATGTGATCAACCAACTTGACTTGAATGTTTTCGCTCTTCTCACTCAATGACCACTATCGACCAAGTGTGACAAGACGGATACTCAGGTGGCTTTTGTCAGTCTCTTATCAAATCACGATTGCAGATGTTCAGTGACACGTTGACTAAGCTGCTAGTAGTCCACCCAACATAACTGTCTCCGTAGGAGCAGTTGAATTGATAAATGCACATGGATGTGGCAAAACCTTCTAGCGGATCATTCTCCGACTAGGAAATGGCAAACGTGGGTTTGCTGAGTGAAATATTCTCCGCATACTTCTGGCTAGTTTGTGGAGCGAAATCTCACTTGACGAGTCCTCATTAAACCGCAACCTAATAAACACTGGTTTCTTTCGTGCTGTCATCACCTCTCACCCCACTCTATATATGCTTCTTTATGAGGTTACTCGGACTCGGATAATGTGTCTGCACCGAGCAGTCGTGGACATGTAAGAATTGCTTTCACTGGTCATATTCTCATTCCAAGTTTCATGCTCAGTTCTCAAGACACCTAACAGTATTTTTTTTATATAAAATGGACACATGAGTAACTAGGCTGGTGTGTGTGTACTGCCCCCTAAATATGATACCACCCCTTACACACTTCTCCCAACTGACACATCTTCTGGCCTACTTGGCGAAACATCCAGAAGATGCGGTCTATTATCCTCTCCATATTCACAAGTGGTATATCTGACGAAGGCAACGTTGATGATAATGCTTTGTTTGTATGAAAGTCGTATGATTAGTCGTTTGCAGACCTTTATCAACAACTGTCTTCGCTCCATACTGAAGATTAGATGGCCGGAAAGAATCACAAACAAGAAGCTATGGGAACAAACAAAACAAGAACCAATCGCTCAACAAATATGCAGGAGAAAGTGGAGATGGATTGGACACTCGATGAGGAGGCCGCTGGGTGACATCGCGCGTCAGGCCAGTGTTCGAGTGGAACCCGAAAGGGAAGCGGCGAGTGGGACGTTCAAGGCTGACATGGAGGAGATCGTGTGAAGAGGAGTTGAAACAGTATGGACTAACATGGATGCAAGTGAAAAGTACAGCAGAAGACAGAAGCAAGTGGAGGCGTGCAGTTGAAGCCCTATGTTACACTAGGAACCCAAGGGAACAATAATAATAATCATAATTAAGATGTTGTTTACATATGGTTCAATGAATAACACACTTTATTAATCACCAGAATCACTACCCTACATTTCAATGAGCTTTCAGTAATGCGCAAACTTTGGAACCCACTGAGAACACTCCTAGATATGTCTAATTACCATTATGGTGAGAGCTGTCTGTCAGCCAAAATTTGTGGACAATAATTTACATCAGTGTTTATGTCCCCAATATTGGTCGTGAGAAAAATGAGAACTAAGGCTTTGCGTAGGTGCATACAGTTAAAATATAGATGACCTGACATTCAAGAAACAGCCACAAAGAGATGAAAGATTAACTTTCAGTACGGAACAATCAATCAGAGGACCGTGATTTTCTGCTAGCAATAATCTATAAATATGTGTTGATTTCCTTAATAAACGATCTGTTCCCTGGCCCTGAATGATTGCAACAACAAGAAGTAAAGAAAACAAAATGCATTGTCCCGGATGGAAATTTAGGTATCACAAATCCGGTTAGAAAACCCAAGGTCTTCGATCTTGCACTTTAAGTCTTCGGTTGTGGCCTCAGGTAGAGTCTTCTCGCATTACTGGGTAATTAACCAACCGGCTATGTGACTATTAGAATTGCGTCGCTGCTAACCATTTTTGCTGTTGATTTAAGAAAGCTCTTTACGTCATCGGTCTGTCGTCTTGTCTTCTTGTGTGATGGTATCGTGTTGTGTCGTTGTTGTTGTTAATAATTACCGGAGAGGTACGTTCGCTAATCGACTGCATAGGAAGTTGGTTAGCGCAAACTTCCAAGTGTCTTCATGGTCATATCAAAATGTCCCACTCGAAACACGATGCATGATTGAATGAATATAAATGCATTGTCATTTCCTGAAGCTGACACTGGATGGGATATTACACGGTCATTGATATAATTAGTGAAAATGGTACTTTAAACTTATTGATATGTTTCTTTGATAAGAGAACATGTATCCATGCATCGTTTATAACTTGATCAACTGAGACGGAGAGCTCTCTGAGATATCACGACAGAGTTCTTATGAATAACTCTTAAAAGTGGCATCAGATATGGTTCTCCAAAATAGCTCATAATCTTGATGATATTACGAATTGTAACTTTGTTGGATCAAAGGTGAATACAGGATGATGAAGTCTTCCGTCTGTGAACATCTTCTGGAATCAGGTCATTCAGCCTCACGTGATTTATCGTTTAAAGTTATCTACAGGGCTAAAGAACAAAAGCTTCAAAAGTCTAAGATGAAGCTTGCTAAAGATAATGAAAACAGTTGATATGAATATATTGACTATAAAACCGTAAGATTTTGTAATGTGAAGAAAGAAGATAAATATTGGATCGCTTGTGGACCTTTCTTTTATTCATTCACGTTCCCAGTGGAACATAGGGCTTCAAACTAGGGGCTTGAAGTTTCTAAAGCAGTGATGATTATTTTTACAGCATGGGGTTGCTGGCCTGATGCCCAACCTTTCTTCTTTACCAGCTTTATTTCTGCCTTCGCGAGGTGAAGAAGTGCGTCTGTGGCCAGGGTTTGAACCCCGGACCATGTGCATAGTCGGTGGGCGTCCTAACCGCCGTGCCACCAACGCACCTTGTTGATCTTAATTTCTGAAAATTCAAAAAATCAACTGATAAGACATTCATTGCCAGTAAAATCACTGATGGAGAAGTCATAGGAGCGGAATATACACAAGCTAGCGTACCTTCACATGTGAAGTTGGTAAATCATTTGCAAAGAATTCTGAAACCATAATATCAGCAAGCCAGATTAATTGGTGATGCCGCATATAGTAGTAATATGCAATATAACTGCAGGATTCCCTAAACGTATCGATTTGTTCAAATGTATTTAACTGCAGGGACCTAGTTGTTTACTAAAACTTGGGAGAAACACTGACTCCAAACGATGAGGTTTACCTGATATGGACGCCATCACTATTACCCTCTACAAGTAACACTCAAATTCGTAAACAATCTGATGAAATCGTGATAAATGCTTATACTACCCGTATCGGTTAGCATAAATCCAGTAAAAATGCGAGTCAAACATGCGAATACCAAGCCGAAATTACACTATGAAACCGATGGTACTTCCACGTATTATTAATGACAAAACAGGAATTAATTTGGAGCGCCGGAAATCATTCCTAAAACCATCATTCCGTAAATAAATAGCTATATGCTACAAGAAATATAACAGTATATCATCCGTCTAACCAGATATAAATGCATTCTTAATAATAATATGAAGTACCACAACACTTTGGAAAGCCTCCACCGAAAAAGGGGTGAAAGACCAAAATAAAAACCCAACTACCGAAACATAAACAGAAACATAAAGGCAAGCATCAGCAGGGCTAAAACTAAATACCAC